>APFE030724692.1:27555-44267 GCA_000404065.3 Pinus taeda
GCTAAATGTCTGCAAATAAGCACATGAACCCTTTTAGCAGTTTCGCAGCGCAAAATGTTTAGGTGATTTCGTAGTTCATAATTCATAATTTGCACTGGCTGCGCTACGCAATTGGGGATTTGTCTGAAACCATTGCTCACCCATATCACTTTTGTCTCCTATGAGTTCTGTGGGAATATGATATATGCATAGAAAAACCTGTTTCGGCAAATTGATGGTGAAGTTTGTAATTCATCTGAGTTATGGCTACAGGCTTGCTTGCCTTCTAGTAAGAGTTTAAAGTTTATTAACCAGGATAAAAGTCCTCAATCAGTTCCACTATCAATGACAACTAAGGTTAATAGAAAGGTGGCTTTTGAAAAAGGTGCCAATTATAAGAAGGAAAGCACACAGGTGTATAATAGAAGAAAGGTTTCCAGTTTGAGAGTGAACGGTCTCATGCCAAGGATGACTGTCAGATAAAAGCCTATAGTCATTGCATTCAGATGGATAGGAAAATGCCCCTTGCAGAATATATTGGCTTTGGTTTGAATTTGTCTAACTCTTCAAGAAGCTGGACTAGTATGAATGGTTATGAAAGAGTTTACAGCTTCAGAGTTCTTTTCGTGCAGTTCATAAAATGGTCTTTAATGGTTCTGAAAAGTCTTATTCTTCTATCATTATGGATCATCATGATACCTATTTCATTAGACTCTTGTTTCATCTTGTGGTGGTAGTCCCTTTACAGGTTCCTGTGGATGAAAGTCCCTTGTTTCGTCTCTATCAAGATTGTGCTTTTGGGCTTATATTTCTCAAGATATGGAAAAAATTAGTATTGCCGGGTCAAATGGATTCAAATTGTGCCAAGGGTGTGAAATTGTAATAGCAACACCTGGTCTTCTATTTGACTGTCTTGAAAGAAGATATCCAATCTTGTTTTCGAGCCCTTGTGGTCAAGGCAATACATAAGGAACGTGCAACTGATTTTCTCTGAGGATTTTGGAACTGAAGGCCGAGGAGGGTACTTCGACAACTATGGGAAAGTCATTTAAAAACAAAGGACAGATAAAGGAATTCAAAGTTTTGGCCTTAAACTGTGGTTTTTGTAATTACTCAGCAGTTTCGTAGCGCGCTACGAAACCCCTGTAGCAGCGTGTTTTAGCAGAAAAAACTGGTTTTACTAGTTAACTTACAGAAGCGTTTTTGAGCGGCTGAGAACTCAATTTTTCAAACGGAAAGAGGTTTTTATTCCTAACATGCTGCAATACAAAAACCTCTTTCAGTTTCTTCAAATCCATTCTGAGGTGGGAGAAACGAAAGACTAAAGTTGCGCTATGAAATTGCTGTAGATGCAGTTTTTAATTTCCTGTTTTACACATCTTCTTCAAGGATCGATTCTGGGCAGCTGGAGTAGTTTTTAAAAAAACCAAAAGAGGTTTTTGTTAAGCACAGATGGGTTCACAAAAACCTCCTTAATTTTTTCCAAATACATTTTCTGTGAGAAATTATGAACTCTGTCCCAAGACATATTTTTCAATCAGAACAGCAGTTTTGTAGCAGCTGTACAAGTGGAAATGCAAACAGTTTGATAGTAGGATCAGAAAATTATCAAAGGAAATGCCTAAGGAACATCAAGGAGACCACATAAGGCTAGCATAACCATTCATATAATGACAAGTGTGCATTCTCTATAAAGGTAAAAAAATTTTGTCTTAAGCTAAAAACTTTAATAAAGGTACTTTATTACCTACAGTTAGGGTTTGGCTGAAGATGCATACGTAAAGGTTGGATTGTACACTTGTCCATTCAAGAAAGTTTCCAGCATACCTAGAAAGATGGTGATGCTCATCATATTTTGAAGCATTAAACAGCTGGGAACATATGCCTAAACTTTCGAAAGATGATGGGAACAAAGACCGTGAAAACAGGGGATGATTATTATGATACATGAACTATCAGCACGTTCAACATTTGAAACTAATTTGGTTTCATACATCCTTATCTTAGCAATCATGGCCATAACTGAAGGAGACAGCTGTTGAAGACCTGGAAAGGAATCAAAATACGAGGAGATAGAATTAGAGTTTCAATATGATTAGGACTCTATGTATTTACTGCACAATACCTGATGTATTTAATAAGTTTGTTTAAGAATAGATAGGGTTAGTTAATGCTAGGCCATCGAGCTCCCCTCATGCTGGAGGAGGAGTCTCAAGTAGTTTGAGTTTTGTTTTCCTATATATAGGAGAAACTCTGATGTAAGTAGGGTTTGATGTTTATGCAATAAAAACAGAGTTATATTGGCCTGTGTATAAAGCTTTTTACAGTAATAGAAAGACTGTTTATTCTTCCCAAGATTCATACTTTGTTGAATGCTCAAGATGTTTGTGGTTCTGTTTGATCTTTTGTGTTTTACAGCTTGATAAGTATACAATCACTCTGAATTCACCTAGTGCTCAGACTTCCTGTGTATACTTATAAGTTGAGGTTCTTTTCCTTCATATTTTACAACTCTTTAGGTACACAATCACTCTGAATTCACCTAGTGCTCAGACTTCCTGTGTGTACTTACGAGTTGATGGTTATTTGAGAAATGTCTTGAATGTTTAAACATTACATGCCTTGGCTTCTATGAATGAGCAGTTAATAGTTTATTGAAAAGATGTTTGACTCCATGAGCCCAATGGAAGAAATGTTATGTTGTCTGTCCAACCAGCATTTTTACAAAATTTTCATTTCAAGAGTTAGCCCTCTTTGTGCTTAGAGATAAATCAATAGTTTATTTTGAGAGAGCCCTCTCAGGTTAGGGAGGCTAATCCCTAGCTAAAAGTCTGGTCTGAAACAGTTACATGAGGTCTTACTGATTAGCAGCCATCAGTACTGGTTTTGTGATAACATCATCAAAGCAAGTCATGGCACGGAATTCTAGCCCATGTTCACTATGAAGCACTTTCAAAATTAAATAAGTTGGTCTTTTGGATCCTCAATGTTCAAGTTCAACATGGTGGAGTATGTTCAGGGTGTGCTGGTGGAAAGAAGACAAGGGGACCATTCCCATTTAGCAAGAAAAATACAAAATACATCCTCCATCTCATTCATCTGATATATGTGATATGATGCCTATATATTCACTTGGTGACCATATCTACTACATTACCTTCATTGACAGTTTCTTAAGAAATACATGGATATATTACTTGAAGTACAAGGACGAGTCCTTCAAAATGTTCAAGGAATTCAAGGCTTTGGTAGAAAATAAAATACGGAAGAAAATTAAGATCTTTAGGTTTGACAATGGTGGGGAATACATCCCAAATGAATTCATAGACTCTTTCAAAAAGGAAGGTATCAAGAAGGAGACTATTGTTCCCTATAATCCTAGAAAAAAGGGAGTATTCGAGAGAAATAACAGGTCCATGGTAGAAGCTGCCCGTGCCATGCTCCCTGATCAATAGATGACAAAGTTTATTTGGGTAGAAGCTACTAATATAGATTTATATGTTCAAAATATGGTTCCTCATCAAGCATTATATAACAAGACACCTAAAGAAGTATTCACATGTGTCAAACCCAATGTTGGTCATCTTTGTATATTTAACTACCTCATATACTTCCATGTGTTGAAGGACAATAGAAGCAAGCTGGAAGCCACATGAAGAAAAGGTATGTTTGTTGGATATAATGAAAATTCTAAAGCATTTAGAATATATATTCATGGTCAAAGTAATGTTGAAATTAGTAGGGATGAAACATTCGATGAAGATGTCACCCTTGGAAAAGAAAGATATATTCGTCTACCTCCTCCTGAAAAGAAGAGTGATGATATGGATATTTTAAAAGGTTCATCCATGTCTGAATCTGAGAAAGGCATTATTGATGATCCCATGAAGCCCATGGACCACTTGGACCCTCATTCATGTGATCCTCTTGCCAGGAAGAGGCCACTTTGGCTTTGTCACAAAATACAATATGTAGAGAGACACATTTAAACTAGAGGGACCTTTAGATAGAGCAAGAAGCCATGCAGGTACCAGGGATATGTGGTAGAAATGAACAATATGGTTCAAACTAAGCCTCCCACATTTGAAGAATCAGTGAAAGAACAAGTTTGAAGGATGCTATGTTTGAAGAACATGAGTCAATTATGAAGAACATTGTTGGGAAAAATACTGAGAGGTGGGTGGGTGAATTAGTATTTTAAAAATTCACAATAATAATTTTCTTTTCTAAAATGTATACGCGACTTGACTGAACCCAACTAGTGTATATACATGACTGTTGTAAAAGAAACTAGCATATGCATAGTAAACTTGTAAAATAGTTAATTCTTTATCTGTTAAAATTGAACTAGAATGTAAGAGATTTATCAAGCATTTGATAAGTAAAAAAATACGTGCAGTAAGAAAAAAATAAAGTATCACATATAAGTAACACACATGAACACTGGGATTTAAGGTGGAAACCCAATGTGGGAGAAAAACACCATTGTTGTCATCTCAGTCTTCAAAACTTATTAATATCAAAAAATTATTACATTCTTGTACTGGTGCAGACTCTTACTAATATGAAAGCACTCACCTACTAAAGGATACAACCTTCACTCATTCTCCAGCTCCTATTGGAAGGGAGATCCAACTCCTTGAGCTTATCACTAGCTACTACTAGCAGGAAGCTTTGAATTCCTCATTGAAGGCTCCAACCCTCGGACCACGTTTCATAAATTTTCACACTAGATCCACTATCAACACTTAAGCTAAACAATCAAACTATAACTCATCACTGTAACTGAATCAACCAACCACTGAAAACCAATCAAATAACACTTAATCAAAACTCAACCAATCAACTGGAACAATCAGATCTCTGTAACCAGTACACAAAATTGAACTCAGAATACTGCTTCAACACACAGAACCAACTGAAACCCTTATCATTCAAATGCCAAAATGTATACGCTACTTCATTTAAGGCAACCCGTGTGTATACACAATTTTCTATAGAGGAACCGATGTATAGATCTTAATATACTGAAAACTAAAAACTTGTAATTCTGAATCAGACACAGAGTTGACTAGAGATATTCTAAAATATTATGTCAGCTTACAAAACCCTCATATAGTCAACAACATCAATAATATTTTCAACGAATAAACATGTAAACAAAATCAACTTCATCATTCAATCAGTTCTACTATAGACATTATCACTCAACCCAGATCAACATGAGGACTTCATTGACAGAAAACATAGAAACAACAACTCTAATCAGTGATTTATGAACAAAAACCCTTACTTTATATACACGAATTTGAAGAAGAAAACCTGTGTATACACACTTTTCACGAGACCAACCAACGTATATATATGCAAAATTTGACCTAATTTGCACAGCTCTTCAAAATTTCAGAAAGACCTAGATCATAATATTCAAAGATAAAAACATGAGTCAATACTTAGATATAGTCAATCCATGAGAAAATAATACAATGAAAAGTCATTTCAGGTCTCATGATCCTGATTTGTCATTGTATTCATTGGTGCATAATTATTTCAGATCTATGTGAAAATTATGGCCCTTACAATGCAAATATACTTCAGATTTAAGTATTCATCAGAAATACTTTCACTTGCACACTTAACACTTTGATCTTCACCTCTTTATATAGTTTAGCCCTTATCCAATACCACAGGTCAAAAATACACTAGTGCCGATGGTAATCTTTGACGTGATCAATATTCATTGTCACACTCATTACTATGGGCCAATACCATGGTAACGACCCCTGGTATTTAGAATACCATGGTGCAAAAACCATATGCTACTTTTCTTCACCAAACTCGCATGTATACGTGACTTGGCCTTGACGAACCCGCGTATATATTTTCAAATATTCACCTGTATCAAACTTCTGATTCTGATCTATAAACCTTTAACCCATCATTCTAGTATTCTATTGCATCATTCTATCACCTTTGAACTGACCTATGGATTCATCGAGTTACCATCTACTTGTTCTGTTACAAGTGAGCTTCCATTAAGGACAACACATGCATCGTAATTCCAACATAACGACATATGGGATGTTGTGTCGAGACCGAAGGGGAAATCCATGGTCACTCAAAATGGATATACAAAATCAAACATGGGTTTGATAGAAGTATCGAGAAATATAAGGTAAGGCTCATGGACAGAGGATTATCCCAAAAAGAGGGAGAATATTACGATGATATATTTTCTCATGTGGCTTGATACACCAATATTCATTCTATAGTTTCCATTGTTGCAAGTCAAGGATGGAACCTTCATCAGATGGACGTGAAGACAACATTCCTTCATGGCATGTTAAAAGAAGATTTATACATTGCGTATCCATAAGGATTTGAAGTAGAAAACCGAAAGACAAATGTTTGCAGGTTAAAGAAGGCATTGTATGGTTTGAAGCAAGCCCCTAGAGCATGGTATGCTCACATAGATAATTAATTGGTGAAGTTGGGATTCACAAGAAGAAATTTCAATCCCAACCTCTATTTCAAGGTCGTCCAAGGTATGCCATTGATTTTGGTTTTGTATGTTGATGATTTATTCTTGACAGATTGTGAGTCCATGATAAATAAATGTAAGAGGGAGCTAGCCTATGAATTCGAGCTGAAGGACCTTGGACTCATGCACTACTTCTTAGGCCTTGAGGTGTGGCAAAGGCCTGACAAGATTTTCCTTTCACAAGGAAAATATGTTGTGAACCTGCTAGAGGGATTTGGCATGGTTGAATGCAAGTCCTTGCATACACATATGGAGATGAGTTTCAAGAAACTATGTGGAGAGGATGTAAGAATGGACCTAGAAAACCCTTATGGATATAGACAGTTGGTTGTGCGTTGATGTTCCTCGTGGATACTCAACCTAACATATGTTTCACAGTTAACACTCAGATCCAGTTTATGACCGAGCCTCACCATTTACATTGGGTTGCTGCCAAGCATGTATTGAGATATCTACATGGGACTATTAACCCTGGATTGGGATATGTCGGTGGAAATGTTAGACTACATGGGTATAAATATGCATATTTGGCTAGTAGTGTTGACGAAAGGAAAAGTAATTCCAGATGTTATTTTAGTCTTGGATCTACTATGATATCATGGATGAGTAGGAAGCAGAAGTCTGTAACCCTTAGCATAGCTGAGGCCAAGTATATTGTAGCCAACCTACCAACTTGTTAAGGAATTTTATTGAGGAAGGTATTTGGAGAGTTATTTGAGTAGCGTATGGACATGACAATCATCTATTACGACAACAATATTAGGATTCATTTGTTAGAAAATCTTGTGTTCCATGATGAGGCCAACCATATTGAGATCAAATATCATTACATAAAAAACATGGTGTAAAGAGGAGCTGTGAGACTCCTTCACATGTTGACAGATGAGAAGATAGTTGATATCCTCATCAAGGATTTTCCGAAAGGGAAGTTCTTGGTATTCACAGAGAAGCTTGGACTAGTTGAGATGACCCTTTCAGATAAGGGTCATGATTGATCAAGAACATTAAGCAGTGCTCTCCCCCCTTGGTTGAGCTCCTAGGTTGAGGAATGGAGTTGATGGGCTCCTGGATATGAGAGACCTCTGACTGATAGGGTGTAGAGACTTGGGATCTCCCTTAGCCAAAGTATGCCCTAGTTAGCATCCTTCCCACTCTATGGGATAACCTCCCCATCCAACCAATGTGATGAGGGACTTGGGATAGTGTGTGATCCCTACCCCTTATAGTATGTGGATTTCTCCCAAACTGGTGGATGCAAGTGTTCTACCATATGAATATTTGGGGTTAAGATGGATGATCAGGGAAAATAGGGTAGAGTGTGATCCTTGCATCTGGTAAGTTGATCTCACCTATAGTCAGGGGCTTTGGGATAGATTGTGATCCCTACGCGTTGAAGTAGGTTTGATCTCACCCATTGTATTTTGTTTCAGGTGGTATGTAAGGCTCCCCAATGATGATGATTCTGGGTGGTAGCAAAGTCTCCTAGATGGTGATGGATTCAGGGTGATAGCTAGAGCTCCCCTGCGACAGTTCTTCTTCTTTAGATTCGAGAGTGTTCAACATGAGATGAGCCAAGATAGGTCGAGGTGAGTCGGGATGCATGATGAAGTTGAAATTTCTCCCTAGATGAGAGGGAATGTTAATTTGGAGGCTCAATGATAAATTCTAACCATTAGAATAACTCCTCTTTCAGAGAGGACCAGAATTTACTTTCGAAGCTCTCAATTTGGACAAGGAAAAGTGTATTTTTGAAGTGAAGCCCACAATGTCAAAATTGTCAAGGTCCACCTAAGGACAAATTAGCCCTCCTCCAATGTCTATAAATTAAGGACACCTTAGCCTCATTTGGATATCATCATCAAGCTTCTTCTTCTCTCTTCTTTGGTTTGATTCACATAGGTCTGAATTTGGTTTGCGGATATTGTTTCGTACAGGTCCAAAATTGTAGGGTCTTAAGCTCACACGTGTGATTAGGGATTTTGGTTTCCAGCTGCAAGGTTGATGCAATAATTTTTTGGTTGTAGCCACATCCATATAGGCTCATCTGTGTGGCTAGAACGCTCCAACTGCATGCATAAACACTTTCTCCATGCAATCAAGAATTAGGGTTTTTGGTGACAGTTGACCGCATATTTGACTAGTTGACTGCAAACCTGAATGCTACTCTGATCAATATTATTGTTGGGCTCATATATTAGATATTGTTTGGCTGATTTTGTTGGATAGTTTTGTATTGGAATGTTGTACTCTTTGCTAAACATTTATGACAATCTAATAAAAGAAGAATTGCAAAGGGTTTTCCCCTCGTTATTGACAAAATCTGGGGTCTCTTATTGTTAATTGCATGTATTGTTCTATCTACAATTTCTATTGAACATTGAAAAAATAATATTTTTGGAAATATTTCTAATCAAAGATAAGAATTGGGCTAAAGTGATTGTAAAAATATAGAACAATGGTACATTTAACAACACAGAGTTTTGTGCGAAGAATTTTTTTATTTCATTGTGCGTAGTTTTCTCCACACTCCCCCAACTTTTAGTCAATTAAATAGCTATAGCAGTAAATGCAGTGACTATGTTGCATAGTAACTTTAAGTCATGTTTTATTTAATTTAGTACCATTTAAATAATATGTATACTTTTTGTAAACCAAATATCTTTATTATTTTATAGAACATTTTAATATTAAGTATAACATTATTTGTTATTCAAATTTATTTAGTAGAAAGCAATCTTTCAATAATACTAAAAAACTAACATAAAAATATTTAATGCATTTTTATTGTTTTATTTATAAAATTTCATATAAATGGAAAAGAAAAGTAAAGGAATTATTAATAAAAATAAAAACACCCACCTTTTTATGAAAGAGAATACTCACAGCGTAACATATTTTGTGATTCCATTTAAACAATAGAAAGTTAAAAGCATATTAAGCATTAATAAAAAGAGTTGTAGGCAATGGTAGCTCCCTATCGGGTCTGAAATCCTTATATCTAAGATTTAAGCTGGTTAGTTTGTGCCATTCAAAACTTTGGTAAAAGATACAAATGCTTCTTTATTTAAACACAAGTTTGAAAATTGTTTTTCTAGTGTTGATACTACATTTGAATAGTTTTGTGAACCCCATTAGACCAAATCATAATATAAATAAAGACTTTGTTTCCAACACAAGAATCCTAGCACACCTTATCTTTTATTATCCCATAAAGTAAAGCATTTGAATTGGTAAGGAGGGTAGCATCCACACTATGCGTGGACATGTGACAACAAGCATCTAAAACTATTGTAGCCTCTGAAATTGTTCATTTTGATAATCTCCAATGATAATGTAAACATATGCTACATAGATAATGATGATGCCAATGATAATGCAAACATATGTAAATTAACTCAACAAAATACCACTTGTTAGATATTGTTAGATGTCAAATATTTCACTCTCAATGGCCAATTTTTGTAAGAGAGAAATATACAATTACATGTCACACAATTTTGTACAAATTCCAAATCAGTGAAAGCTATAAAGAAAACTAACACTACAATAATTGTAAACAAGAAATGAAAAATCAAGACTAGCAGATACCGAAATACCATTAAATAAAATTAGCAAAGATAAGTATGAGATATAAAGTTAGAATGCATCAAGGCTACAATAAAAATGACAACAAAAAAGTTCATATGTCCAATTATTAAAGCATCTTGCAAGTTTTTATTATTATCAACTTCAATGCAATGAACATGTCCATCTCCCAGTGTTGTTTTGGTGGTAGAAAATTTTTTTATTACATATTGCAAAACCATACACCTAATGACAGATACTGGGTGTTGAACTCGTTGAGAAATATAGGGGTAGCTAGATTAAATGTTTTCTCTTCTTAGATAATTGTTTGTGATGTGTTTTTACTTAACTTGATTAGCTTCTTCTTTGACTTGATAATAAATAATGTTTTATATCATCAAACAACTACCAAAAAATAAAGAACGATGAGACAAGAGGACACAAGATATAGGATATTAGCCAGGACCAAAACCTCTCCTCTTGAGAGGAAAACCCATAAGAACTCTTCTCTTCTTATAGAACTTCAATTGATGAATTCCAAGACCTATGACCCTTGACCAAGACTCCTCCAAGACCAAGTCCAACCTCTTCTTGATGAGACCTTTTCTTCCACAAATTCAACTTCAGTCAAACTCGCATCCTAGTAGCTTCTTGCTTCATCTTCGACCTCAATTTCAGACCTGTAATTTTTTACTGTGATTCTCAGCCTTCCTGCAACAACCCTAATTCACACGTGTGACAAAGTATGATAGAAATGGTCTCTTTTTTCCTTCACTTGGGAAACAACTCCTTCTTCAATAATTTGTCTTGTATACTAGAATGAAATTACACCAAAAATTGAATTTATGTAGGGACTATAATTCAGCCTTGCTACATATGTATGATTGCCCCAATTTGCTCTTCGCAAGTGTGAAATATTTAGTCCAAAGACATTCAAAAACTCAAATTATTTCTTCTTGGAGTCTTATTTTTCTTCGAAGGATTTAGGTATTCTTATATTCTATTTTTCAAACTTATGTACGCTTCTTGGATTCCATCAAAAGTGGTCGACTAACCTCTTATATATAGGCTTCTTGTCCTAGCTTGTAGTTCAAATTTTCACTCTCTCTAGGTCGACTTGACACTTGGAAAGGTCAACTTGTCTCAAAGCATTATGATAAGGTCTTGGAGGGTTTTTTTATTCTATTTTGACTCAAATAAATTTCTCTTCACAGTATGTAACATGCCCAAAAGGGTCTTCCATACATGACATTGGCTCAATTGACTTGTAGACTCAATGGGTGCTTGACCTATAAATAAATTTTCCTTAAGCATGAAACCCATGCTTAAAGAATAACAATAATAAATTTGTTTTTCTCTTTACATTAAATACATAAAATCATGATTACATATGTCATTATGAAGACCAAACCTAGATACATATTTCAACACTCCCTCTTAACTAGGGAGATATTCATAATCCATACAAGGTACTTGGACATTCTCAAACTAAATAATTCTCATAAGAAGAGGCGGATTGGTAAGTTATCTCATAAGCTACTTCCTTATCTTATTCCATAGCATCTCATCATACCAACCAACATTGTCACATAGAAAGGCCTTAACTAGCAAATCTATCTCTCAACAAGATCAGAGCACAATGCTAGCGAGATCAATGAATGATAAACACCATTATCATTGTCTCTCAAGGCACATACCTCACCCAGGTGTTTACAGGGTATGTCCTTTTAGGACATTTCCCATCTTGGAATAACACATCCTCAAGGAATTTCCTCTTCAACTAATCTTACCTATTGGATGCCCTACCACACCCCTTAAGAGTATCAGAATCAATCTCATATCTTAACTAATCCTCCTTTATTTCTTCACAATACAAAGACAAGAATGATGTGCCTATATCTCCCTCTAAAATATGGAAGTTATGCTAATTCCTATAAAAGGAATCAAGCTCCCTCTTATCTGGGGACTTTTCCAAGATCCCTCTCAATTAGGGAGTTGTTTCCAATAGAAGCTATTTTCTCTTTGGTTGAAATCATGGTACTAACAATTGCTTGTAGGGCTCCTTCTTTGAATGTCATGAACTTCATCTTCTTCATTATGGAGCCTTCATATTCTAGATTTTCTTCATAGGGCATCATCCATCCACCACTTTCCTTTCAATGAACCATAGTGTTGAACCAATAGTCATGTCATCCTTCTTTGCATTGGAAAGTGATCTTCTAGTCCACATCTGTATTTTCTTCACATATATACCTCTTCCAAGTCACATTTATTTCAGGATCTTCCATCCATTCTCATGAGTACTAGTTGTAGGTGAAATCTACAACTTTCTTTCGATAGCCCTGTTTCAACCCAACCAGTTGTTTGTTCAAAAAAAATAAAAAAATGAACATCAAATCAAAGTTAAATTTTATGATGGCCTTTCATCATGACATATGATTCTTGTAACATCAACATCCTGCACATTTGTAAACACATCTCCAAGAATTTCATTGTTAAGGGTCTCCTTCCTTCACAGAGTTTATCAAGGTCATCATACATTATCTATGGATATATCATAGCTAATTCTTATAGTTATTAGATGTTGATCACTTATCTTAGCTTACGTGAATATAGTTGCATCTTTCACGAAATCTCCTTCCTTTCTTCACATATTGATCCCAAGGAACTTCTATACATAGTTCTTTCACCTTGTTAACCACCTCATATTTCATATTAGGACATATTATTTTGACGTCATCTAATCAATATGTGAACTAGTTCAAGGTATATTCCTTCATGCATCTTTCCAAATGAAGATATCCTTATTTATCAATCATGCTCATTAGATAGAGCATTCAACCATGCTATTTGCAACTATATGATGACATGACTTAATCTATCAAATACATACATACCTCTTTTCTCCTTTTGGTCGTCCAGACTTCCTTCAACAACTTCCTTTCCTTGCTTGAAAGTACTTTAATCATCTTGACATGCTACACTCCTTTGTGACCATACCATCATCCTTCTAAACAATGGATCCCACACAATGTGGATGAGACATTTGCTTCTTCCAAGTAGAGATGAATCTTATAATGAAGATTTCAATGGAGGATCCTTCTTATCCTCATCTTGCAAATTCTCCTTCCTAATGATGATGATGTATGATGATATCTTTTATCATGCTAGATGAATTTCTTCTAACCATATATACTACTAATTATCAATGAGGATACAATGAGCTACTTCCTTACCATCATAATGACTACTACAACCATGTAGAATTCTACTTCAACTATCCTTTCAAGATTCTATAATGATACCATGAGCTATTTTCTGCCTCAATTGAAATATTCTAATATGATGCATCCTATCATACTTACAAGGCTTCTTATCCTGATAACCATGGTAAAGGTATTTTCACCTCCTACTTCTCATTGCTATGTACCTAAGAGACATTAATAGTGAAGATCTATCCCTTCCTTCTTGGATTTCTTCTCATCAAGTTCTTCTACTTCTTTGGTAATATGGGCTTCATTCCTTTCCTTTCTTTTCGTGTTTTCCTTTTTGAGTTTAGGACAATCTCTCTTGAAATGCCCATATTCCTGACATCCATAGCATTGGATATTTGACATATCGTTCTTCTTATTTTTGTGAGGACACAACTTTCCAAACTTTATTTTTCTTTTGGCCATGGCAACAAATGCTTGAACCTGTTCATTTGACCCAACACCACTCTTTGATTTCAACCTAATTTATTCAATCTTGCATTGTGAACAAAGTTCACTAAATGGGGTGGATTCCTTCTTTCCATAGATGCTTGATACTAAGTTTCCCTATTCATTAGGTAGTGCATTGAGCACCATGGTGGCCATTTCTTTGTCGAACATTATTTACCCTACTCTTGTAGTTGGTATTTTATTTGTGACACCCTCATAATATATGAGGCTATCCCTTCTTCCTTTGATACCTTCATCTTGTATAACTCAGTTCTCAAAGATATAAATTCTCCTACATTTCTTACAGAGAAAAATTATACCAACTTATCATATATTTCTTTTTAATTATCCAACTTTTCTACATAAGGTTCGAGGGAATCCTTGATTGATTCTATAAGTATTCTTTGAGCCCTTATTTCTCATTTCATATATTTTTATCAAGCTTGAGATTATTCTTGTGATGATTTGGCGATTGAGCCCTTAACATGCCCAATAAATACATTTTCTATGAGGATCAAATATGTCCTCTTCTTCCATGCAAGGAAATTTGATGACCCAACCAGTTTGTTTCTCTCCTTGCAAAATGAAGTCATTTTGATAGTAGATTCAAACATATATATAAGGATACTTTCTTGTCAAATGAATATTCTCCTTTGATGATGATATCTTCAACTTTATGCTTTCTTGATGATGTTGATAATATAATATGTATTCTTGATGAAGATGTCTTCCTTCAAGTATGCTTTGAAAGGTTATCCTTTCTTCAATGAGAGGTATATCACTTTGATTTCCTTGATATGATGAAGGCAATTCCATTGAATGTAGAGTCTTCAAGATGCTTCAATGTGTAGTCCTTATTTGGGTGAAGGTAGGTTCCTTAAGGTCTTATTTTCCTTGTGATGATGATTGTGAGCTTCCCAAGAATGCTTCAAGTGTAGAACCCTTCTTTGAATGGGCTAGGTTTTTGAGGTCTTCTTTGATACTCCTTAGTTTCTTCCTTCAAGATAATGAGTGGATTAGTCCTTCTTAAGGATTTCCTTGTGCTCGACCCTTATGTGTCCTTCTTGATGGTTAGATGCCCTCTTTGAAGTCTTGAACTTTCTTGTTACTTCTTTTGATGGTGTTTCTAAAAGTTTCCTTTCCTTGTCTTGTCGCCTTAGCTCTGAAACCATGTTGATAAATCTAGGGGTAGCTATATTAAGTGATTTATCTTCTTAGATAACTGCTTGTGATGTGTTTTTACTTAACTTGATTAGATTAGTATTTTACTTGATAATAATTATTGTTTTCTATCATCAAACAACTACAAAAAAATAAAGAGCAATGAGACAAGAGGACATAAGATATAGGCTATTAGCCAGGGCCAAAACCTCTCCTCTTGAGAGGAAAAACCATAAGAACTCTTCTCTTCTTATATAAATTCAATTGATGAATTCCAAGACCTATGACACTTGACCAATACTCCTCCAAGACCAAGTACAACCTCTTCTTGATGAACCTTTTTCTTCCACAAAGTCAACTTTAGTCAAACTGAACTTCCAACAATTGCTTGCTTCCTCTTCGACCTCAATTTTAGGCTTGAACTTTTTGGCTGTGATTCTCGGCCTTCCTACAACAACCCTAACTCGTACATGTTATGGAATATGTTAGAAATGGTCTCTTTTTTCCTTCACTTGGGAAACAACTCCTTCAATAATTCGGCTTGTATACTAGAGTGAAATTACCCCAAAACTTGAATTTATGGAGGGATTGTAGTTTGGCTTTGTTGCAGTTGTATAGATGCCCTAATTTTCTCTTCGCACATGTGAAATCTTCAATGTAAAAACAATAAAAAAACTCGGAATATTTCTTCTTTGAATCTTCTTTTTATTCAATATATTTATGTCTTATTATCTTCTGTTTTTCAAACTTATGTGTGTTGCTTGGATGCCATCAAAAGTGGTCGACTAGCCTCTTATATATAAGCTTCTTGTCCTAGCTTGTAGGATGATTTGTCACTATCTCTAGGATGACTTGTCTTGGAGAATTATGACAAGGTATTAGAGGGTTTTTTACTCTATTTTGACTCAAATACATTTTTCTTTACAATATGTAACATGCCCAAAAGGGTCTCCATACATGATATTGACTCAATTGAATTGTAGTCTCAACGACAAGCGCTAGAAGCATTCAGTGGGTGCTTGAACTATAAATACATTTTCCTTGAGCATTAAACCCATGCCTCAAGAATAACAATAATAATTTTATTTTTATCTTTACGTTAAATACATTAAATCGCGATTAAATATGTCATTATGAAGACCGAAACTAGTTACATATTTCAACAAAACTTACATCACCAAAAACTATAAAATAATATTGAAAATGCATGCGGAAAACAATGCTAACCTTAAGCTACTCAAGATAATAGAATCCATATATGATGTTACCAACTATACCCAACAATGATGTTAAGAGCTAACACAATAAGTAAAGAGTCCTTAGATTTTGTAATCATGAACATCCATCAATAGTCAATCCAAACTCACTACCTCGATTCTATTCCAATCTACTTCACCTCCTTCAATAGACTAAAAAATAAATGCTTACAAGAAAGTAGACAATCTATCCTAATCGATAAAATTGGTAAAGCAATAAGCTCTCATTTCCTGAAATTAGCATTGTGTTCCCCTTTGTAATAATGTGAGAATTTTTCTATAAGAAAAAAAAACAATAAAATAAGTTTTGCAACATGGAAAATTTTAGGGGCAAATGTTCACCCTTTATGGGAATTAAGGGGTTTTAAATTTTTAGTGGGCGAATATTTTGTATCATAGTACATTTTTACAAATCACCTCCAATAGCCCACCTTATTTTAAGGGAGATGATAGAAAAGGTAAATTTAGCCCTTGAAATTAGGAGTTACAACCTTCCATTCGCCCTAATTT
>APFE030724692.1:45944-65874 GCA_000404065.3 Pinus taeda
CACTGCACCATATTGTCCTAAAAGGCAAAGATTGTGCACCAAAAAGGAAATTAATCCACATGTCACAACACTGTTAAAAATGGTATGAAGGTAGTGAATTATGCTAATAAGAAATTTAGATTGGGAGAGACGTAATTAAATTTTATTATTTAATTGAAGATTTCCAATTAACATAATAATAAATCTACATTTATATATTGATTAGAAGGCTTCAACGGTCACTTCTTTCCATTAGATCCCCTTCAGGCCTTTGGGATACGTACTACTTCATTATATTATATAGTTGGGGCTTCCTACGCATTTTGGGGTAAACAAACTTGATGTGTTTTTTTTTATCTCACAGTTGGAGTCTATGGAATAAGAAAGAAGTTTGATAGCTTGGAAAAAGTGGTAGCTTGACAAAAGTGGTAGAGAAAACATTAATCTCTCCTACCTTGACAAACATGGCCACTAAAACTTGCAACATTGTTTGTAGGAAGTGAAAATTATGTTTCTTTTTTCCAAACATGTATGTTAGTATATTACAGTTTAATGGATATGTTTTCCTATTATCATTTATGGTTTCATACTTTAAGAAAACATTCTCCAGGACTTCATAATGTTTTATTATTCAGTGAAAGATTTGCCAAGATCTTACAAGATTTTTTAATTCAGTGAAAGATTCTCCATGACCTTACAAGAAAATATAATCTGGTGAGAGATTCGCCAAAAAAAATGTATATACATATTATATTATTGATAAATTGCCTCCCATTTTTCCTATGTATCATGGGGATTAGCCCATTTATTATACATATAAATTTAGGGTGGTTCTTAAAATTTTCCCTCTTTTGCAAAATATGTTAAGAACCAACAAAAATGAAGTCTTTCACTAATTATTAAAATAGACTAGATTTTAACTGTCAAATAGTTATATGAGTTCTATTAAATAATGTTTTGTAATGTAGTTACAATTAAGTTAGTCTACCATTCAAACTAATATACTTCTCAAAATTAGTACCCTTGGGTAATACCCAACACAGTAATGGCACCTAATTCCTATTAATATTAGGTTTAGTGTCAGGCCATGATGGTAACTCCCAAACAATTGCATTCCATTAAGATAAATCTCATTATATACAATCAGAATGGTGACCCTTAGGAATCGGTCATTTCCTATTCTAGTTTTTCTATTTTCATATTTACATAATTTTGTGCAATCCCGGAGGATTAGGTGTCTAACATCCTCCCCCTTAATTTGAAGGGTTGCTTGTGAGTCCAAGCATCATCATAAATACTTCAAAATTTTCTCTTCCAAGTGCTTTGGTGAATATGTCTGCAATTTTCTAATTTGTGGAGCAATGTCGTAAGTGAATAGTCTTGGCCTCTACATGATGTTGAATCAAATTATACTTTGTATTGATATGCTTGGTTCGATTATGAATTTTGGATCCTTGGTCAATTTAACTGCAAAATTATTGTCAACCGAAATAGGAGTAGAGTTCACTTGTTTCTCCTACAAATATTCAAGAACTTTCCAGAGCCACACAATCTCCTTGGTTTCTTCTACAACTACCACATAATTTTATTATATTATGGAATCTTCTAGAACTAATTTCTTGCAAACCTCTGGGAGACAAATCCTGATCCAAGACTCATAACATAACCTGAAGTAAATACTCCATTTTCCTTATCTCCATCAAAGAATGAAACAAATATCTAATTAAGATAAAGTCATCCACTGATGTGTATTTAAGTCCAAATTCTTGAGTGTTGGGTGTGGAGCATGATTATCTTCCTGATTCAGAGGTCTTGTTTCAACCATGTTTGGATCCTAATCACTAATCGGGGGTGTGGGGGGCCTTTTCCCCCAAATATTTATGTCGGGGGGTGTTGGCGATAGTCACCTAGCCCCCCCGTTGGCAAGGGTTCCCCGAAGCAAAAATTAGATAAAAAAAAATTGCCTTGTAAAATATTGTGATCTCATAGTTAATTTAGGCCATTCGTTATGCAAAATATCTTACAGTAGAAGTTATGTTAATTTAGGGTTTTTCTTGCCCTAGAAGGCAACCCTCAGTTTATATGAGAGAATTGTATTGCGGTTGTGTATTATGATTATTTTGTGTGAGACGAAGAGAAGAAATTGTGAGAGAGATAAGAGGAAGTTACATTGGATTTGTTATAGGTTGTATCCCTTCATTTTGTTAGATAATATAAAATGAAGGACTAGTTGTCTCTTACTGGATGTAGCCCAAATTGGGCGAACCATATAAATCTGCATCTCTCTTATTTATGTTTTTTTGTGTTTGTTTTTTCTGCAATATTTTATGTGTTCCATTGCTTTGTTATTTAATTTTCTAACATTGATTTCCTTTCAAGTACTTTAGAACTCTTTTTGCAACAAACCTATGTCCCTCACAAGGCTTTTCATAAACCTAGAAAGGATTCCAATAACAAATGAAATATCTAGTATGGTAGTGGTGAGGTAGATAAGACTTCCCACTAATTTTTTATACTTAGTTGCATCATCAAATTCATTTCCTTCTTTAGATGTGAGATTTACGTTGTGTTCCATTGGAGTGGATAAATGATTGCATTCAACCATGCCAAACTTGTTCAATAATTCTCCAATGTACTTCTTTTGAGAGAGAAATATATATCTTGGATGCTGGGTTACTTCAATGCCCAAATAGTAGTGAAGATGTCATAAATATATCATCTCAAAGTCGTTTCTTCAATTGTTTCTTTACGAATGCAATATAATTTTCATTTTTCCTTATCATCAACAAATCATCTACATATCCAACAAGATAGAAAACAATTTTTCCAACTTTCTTAACAATTAAAGTTGCATCATCAAGATTAAAGTTTTTGAAATTTAGTTTCAAAAGATTCTTAGTGAAATTTTCATACTAGGATCGTGGTGCTTGTTTTAGGTCATACAAGGATTCAATGAGTCTATATACTTTTTGGTTCTTGTCCCTTCACAAAAAATCGTTTTGGTTGAGATATAAAAGCATTTTCTTTCAGGTCTCCATTCAAGAAAGTAATTTTTACATCTGTTTGATGTAATTCCCATCCATTCTGAGTTGCTAAGGCAAAGAGAGTGTAGATAGTGGCTCATTGTTTTGTGGGGGCAAAAGTCTCCTCATAGTCAACCCCTTCTTTTCACCATGAACCTTTATTTGTGCTTGTCAAGTGAGCCACCTAATTTATACTTATTCTTCAAGACCCACTTGCAACCAATTAGTTTGGTTACAATGGAGGGTCCACTACCTTACAGGTTCCATTCTTTATGATGTCATCTTACTCCTTTTGCATTGCTTCTTTCCATTCATCATGAAAAACAACTTATTTAAAAGAAGTTGGTTCAAAATTAGTACACAAATTTAATTCAAAATCATAAGAAACATCTATATCATCAACTCAATTAAAATCATCTACATTACCTCCATTTTGTCTAGTGGAACTTCTAGTTCTTGTCTTTCCAACCTAATCAGGATGAACATTTTCAAGTGTTTTAGTGAGCCATTTTGGAGGACCTTTCTAAAATGGTCCATGCTACTTTGGTCATTGATATGGGGCTACATCAAGGATTGGGATACTTCATTATAATGTGTTAGGGAGTTGACTTGTGAAGACTCACTTGGTCATCTTGGCCGAGTTACAATCAAGGGACTAATGGAATTCTATTAGTTGGTTATTTTTCCTCAAATTATTTTTTTTCCAAGACAAATACTATGATTGTGATGTGCAACTTCTTGTTGGTTAGTTTGCCTCTCTCAATAATTTTAATACTAAATTGCTTCATGTGAGAAAAATCAATAAAAATATTAACCCTAACATGCTTCAAATATGGTCCACAACGTTTTGGATAGACGGTGATTGGGTGCTATGTTAAATCACTCCTCGATGTGAAGTCACCAGTTCAATTCCTCACCCCGATTGAGGTGATATATTGGACATGATGAAGATATAATCCTGCTAAAATTACAAAAAAAACGCATTCTTCAAATATGAACTATTAAAAAATAAACTCCACTCTATTTATTGCCTAATATATTTTATTGTAATTTAGCCTTCACTCTGATTATGAACTTGTGTACCACTTTTATTTTTTGAAGTGTTGATTTTTCTTTTCCAATTCAAGTTAAGCTTTATAGTACCAATACCTTCCTAATAATTTCAAATCACAATTTATATGAGTAGGTATTTTTATTTTAAGTCCCGCATATTTGATTTATGAAAGATGAGCACTTTATATTTTCAAAGAATCTCATTGGATTGACTATGAATTTGACTATAAAAAGTTTTCACTGCAGGAAGGAAAGGTGTTCCTAGAAACAATGGCCTACAATCAAGCATGCTTTAATATTTCATGCGGAATTCCATTGTCTCCAAATATCCTAATGTCCCAATTATAGATAGGCATGATGACTCCATGATGTTTTTTGGAATACCTTAAAATGGAGCATTAAATCTCTAGAACCTATAAATAATTCAATGTCATATCAATATGCTATAAGTCATAAAGATAATGTAATAATGTTGATATTTAAACATTTCTCCAATACTTTGTCATCTAGATCTTAGTGCTTGTAAACATACTAGTTGATTATTTATTATTTAGTTATCCAAAGTGGCTCCATGCTATTGTATGGGATGCACATGCATTTCATACATTATTTATATGGAAGAATAAATATTCAATCAATTCCAAGAACTCAATTTAGTATAGCTTCACTATATGTTTTAGAGAGAGTTTAATAATATTGTTATCTATAATTTCTCCAACGTTTCTTGCTTAAGTCCTAGCCTTGGTCCACAAACTAAGCATGCATATACTTTTAACTATACAAAGTGTTCCTTATTTATAGTGTTAATTATTTAGGGTGGCATGGAACACACCAAATTACAAGTTTGAAACAATAAAATATTATGGTACCACTTATTAATATGTTTCTCTTACAATAGAATTACAAAACTACAATTTCTCATAGTTTCAATGCCAACTATTTTTCTATTTGAAAATATTAATATGACATTTAGTTATACTAATCACCTAGATATTTCCAATAAATGATGTAATTTTTTCATACATTGAATTTTTTATTTGTTTATATTAAAGCATCAATGAGCTTTCATTATGGACAAAGCTCCTACAAAAATGGGTGGCAATATGTTATTATTCTTCTTTTAATTATTGTTTTTAAGTCATTATTTTTAACATAATAAATTGCTATTTTAATATTAGGACAATTATACACTTAAAAGTTAGTTAAGTTCAATTTGGTCTAATGTATCTTTCAATGAAGTGTGTTTATTTAATGTGTTTTTGTAATTATATAATCATATAGTCATGATTATGTTATAGAGATAAAATGATATGATAATTCATTTTCTCCTTAATACTAATGACACTTGATTTGTGGCTTGAAAAATGATTGGTCCATCATATTTATTTAAGGAGCATGGAGGGCCATTTATTGGTGATAAATTATTGAGATATGCTCATGTAAATCATTTTATTTTACATTAATGTATTGTCTCAAGTGCCTTGTTGAGTTAGGTCATGGACTCTTTCCTTATTTTAGGGTTTTAACTACTTATACATTGGTGTATTAATATTCAATATATTTGTGTGAATGGTCACCTTAAGGTGTTCAACCTATGTTGACATGTCATATTTATCAAACATGGCACCAATGCTCCTATGATTATTTTCTATGGTTGTTGATTGAGATTCCAAACTCCTGTCATCACATGCATTAAAGGAATTTTGATTTATGTTGTTTCTAAGAATTTATGGGCTAAGTGAATTGCTCCAATACATTTGGATCATTGTTTCCAATTGGAATCCATTTTTATTTCAACTAAAATGGTTTTCATTTGCCTTAGATATGAACATTTATATTAGATTGGAAAGTGCACACTTTCATTTCTAAGGTTATTTTTGTTTTAAATTTTATTTTTTCAATTTTTTATTTATATTTTCATTTTTATATCTTACTTATATGTGTATTCTCTTTTCTCGATGATTGATGCAATCTCATCAAATAAAAAACTTAAAGTGTAAAATTTTTGTATGTTTTCCATAGGGTCTTGGATAGACAATGATTGGGTGTGATGTTAAGGACTTCCTAATGATGTTAAGGAATTCATTACATATTTCCCACTTATTCGGTTTATTTGGACATTGACATATTGTAGCCTCACTAGTCAGACATTGATTACTATATATATAGTATATGTATATATATTGTCTATTATATATGTACTATATATGATTAATATATGTATTATATATTATATACTATATAGTAATAGTACATTATATTTATTATATATATTATACATATATTATATAATATATTATTATATACATAAATTATCTGTGTACAGTATTATATGTGTGATTAATATATATAATTATATATATATATACATATATATCTTATATATACACATTATAATCTTTTATATATATATATATATACTTAAGATATAATTATCATATCCTATATATACTAATAATATATATATATATAATATATATATATATATATATTAGATATATATATCCGGGTATGATCTTTTCCCTATCTTCCCAATTTTGGAAATTATAAATAGAGAAGAAAATTTGCATTTTCGGGTAGATTAATTGAAATATAAATCCAAACATATACATTTATGAACTTTTTGAAAAAAAATTATTGTTTTTATTTGAATTTTTCTGCATGTAAAAATAAGGATTTTGGGGGTAAGCACACATTTTAAGCAATTTATGACCAAAACAATTACCAGGTTTGATAAACAAAGTATATCCACATAAGGGAAATATGTTAGAGGAATCACTCACATAAATAGATCAAAGGTTGGTACATTAATGTAGATGTGGTTAAAACCCTTAAAGAGAGAGTTAATCCATAGGCCCAACCTACTTGATCACTTGAGGCAATACATTAATGTAAAATAAAAGTAATTTACTTGAGCATCCTTAACAATTGATCAATATGAAATGACCCCCCATGCTCTTTAAATATAAATTATGGACCAATTGAGTGTCAAGCCCTGAATCAAGAGTCGTTAGCATAGAGGAGAAGATGAACAATTGGATCACTTTATGTCTATAACATAAATCATGACCATCAAATTAGGTAATTACAAAATCACACCAAAGAAATACACTTACCTAAAGACACATTAATAAATCGAACTTAACTAACTCCTAAGAGTCTAAAAATCCTAACATCCTCCATTAAAACCAACTTAAGCTAGGATCAAAGGATTTACAAACATGACCTAATGGGAAAAAGACAAAAGTGTCATATCCTATACATTGACTAGAAGTGAATGCAAAGAAATTTAAAATTATAAGCATTGGAATAAGCTCATTGAACAGAACACCTACTATGCACCTACTTCATGATTCTACAAGCATTGGAGTAGGAATATGGATTGTAGAACTATAGGGAATTGTGCTAGAAAATATACATACAAATACAAGTAATATGTAAAAGGAAGGCAAATAGTGGTGTAAACATAAGATAATTCAATTTATCAAGAATGAATGAACTTAGAAGACAAGGAGAGGACAACGGTATTTAGAAGGTGACACTTGTTTTCTTTTCTTTTGTTTTGTTTAGAGGGAAATGTACAAATATTTCTTTTTTAATGTCAATTTTTCACAAGCATTGCAAGAAACATCAAAGAGGTCCTTTGTCTTGATTATTAGATGTGCCACGGTAAAATTATACATTGGTTGCATTTAGTTCCCTATGTAACAAATTTTCTTAATAAAATCATGTATGTTTTGTAGATGTATGTAATGTGGATAAGGAGAACAACTCCTAGATAGGAATAAAATCTTTCTTTGACTTGTAAATGTGCAGGTATGTTTTGTAGATGCATGTAATGTGGATAAGGAGAACAACTCCTGGCTAGGAATAAAATCTTTCTTTGACTTGTAAATGTGGTAAGAAGTTTTAATTGGTGCAATAAAAATATCTTTATTTATAGTTTTTTAATGTCAAATTATATCTATTTTTTACAAGTTTCTTTGTTCATCATTATTAGTGTAGTATCTATATTTCCTTGAGCATCAAAAACAAGAAATTAAAAATGGAAAGCTTGAAAATTAGGTGTAGGATCATTACAAAACTATTGGAAATGAAGGTAGAAAGTTGTTTCTAGAAATGAGAGAAAAATATATGAAGCAAATTCTATCCTCTATTTATCAAATTTTCAATTATATTTAGACATGAAAAAACTATAAAAATAATTTAGAACTTGGAACTAAATCAATATACAACATTATTTTTCATTGCCAAATTAAATTCAAAGCCCATTTTCAATGTTCATAATTCACAACACATATAATTGATGATTTAAAAAAGAATCATAAAAATGAAAACAGGTAATGTCAAACCATATCTTAATCATTAATTTCATTTATATTATGTAGTAGTTCAAGAAGAAAAATCATAAGAATGTTTTGAACGTAATCCATACATAACATGGTCAATGGTGGATTTACTAATATAAGAGCTAGCCTCTGTTGCAAACTTTTGAATATTGTCACTACATATGCTTTGTGTTATTGTTGTTGCTACATGTCACTGTCATCATCATTAGCTTATCAATAGTACTAATAACAAGTAAGTTATAGATGTTCAATAAACAAGGTATATCCACATATGTCAAACACCTTAAGCTAGCTTCTCACTCAAATATATCAAAGATTAGTATACCATTGTATATGTGGTTAAAATGTCAAAGAGGAAAATAATCCACAACACCATTGAATGTGACCATTTTAGGCAATATATTAGTGCAAAAGAAAAATACAATTTTTCCAAAGGGAATATTCATATTTTATATTCAAAAGGGTAAAAAAAATAATCTTAAGGTGTTTTAAAGCATGATACAAGATGTTTAGCACATCTATTAGCTTTATCATATTAACAACATATTTTTGTATCATAGGTATACAATTTGACAGATAAGGTTTCCTCTATATATACTAACAACCCCATCATTGACTGTCTAGATATAGTAATCAACTAGAGCCCGATTTTATTTTATTTTGTTTTGTTTTGTTTTAGTATGAATATAGTACTCAAAAATATAAAATTTTGCACATATAAAATCTTCAAAGATTGACCTAGTATAAAGAATGTGATTGTCATCATCAATCTTCATATGATTTTTAAAACAAAACTATAATGAATGATTTAATGATTATAGAATCATTGAATGTTTCGTGATGGCCCCCTTATCAAACTATTTGAGAAAGAGTAAACCAAGTGTCCAACCCATGCCCTCCTTAAAGAGAGAATCAACAATAATGTTCATTTCCCTATAAACGTGGTTAAATATGATTTTTGAAAACTATAGAGAGAGAACCTTGAGCTATTTACCTAAAACTAGAATGAAATACAAAAAATGGTCTTCTTAACATTCATCCATTTTACAACCAATTTTGATTCTCCAAAGACATGCACTTATTACATATCTTTGGATGTGACCAACTTTATTAAGGATTGAAGAGCTAAAATTTGAATTTATTTATTTGTGCCTCTACCCATGTTAGTACTAAAATGAATATTATGTTTATCTTAAAAATATAGATCCCATCCAAAATTACATATGGATTCACACCCCTAACAAGCTCCATTATAAAAATCACAAGAAAAGGCTTTATCCACAACTACTTCCCTAGTTATTCTTGGTGATGATTGTAGCATTAGACATGTACTTCCACTCAGGTCTAAGTGTCTAGACATGTGGAAGTTTTCCAAGACCTTGAAATTTAGAAATTTAATTTAATTAAAGGATCTATTAAAATGTTTTCATAAAAAAAGTGAGTTTAATATAATGAAATGTAAAGGTTATTTTCATGTAATCATATCCATTGGTCTCAAGAGAGGTGAGATATAATATCACACATAAATCACTTTAGATATTATGGTTATGGATGCAATAAACAACTCAAGCTTATAAAAGCAAATCTATGTGAAGGAGGAAGATACACAAGGAGATATTAGTGAGAGTGATTGAGTCATAAATGATAATTATTCAAGGACATCTCAACAAGGGTGAAAAATACATTTCATCTAGAGATCAACACCAAAGAAGGAAGTGTGAAAAAGGGAAACAAGAGAGAAAAATCCAACCACTAGAAAATTTATACAGAGATTGAGTTGCAGGGTTGTACCATGGGAAGAAAGAAGGCCACATAGGCCATAGAGTATAGTTGCACTATACAAACTGTTGTTGCATCTATGGTATAGTTGTAGGTTGTACAAAAGGTACAAGAATCTAGAGCAAGGTTGTGGACTTTACAACATTTGTGGGTAGTAAAATATAGGGCACAAGTTGCAACAAAAAGTCATGGCTAAGGTTGTACAAGTTGTATAGGTTGTAGAAACCCAAGTTTTTCTAACTCGGTTTTTTTTTTCTTTTGTCGTAATTATATTTTTCTTAGTGGGTAATTTGTTTTCCTAGTTGGGAAGGCCCTTGTATGTTGAAGACTTGACTTATGAACAATGAATTTTAAGGGTAGTAAATTTTGTATGCATGTGTGATATTTCTTTTATTTTTCTTCAGGCGGAAACTTATTTTTTGTTTAATATTAAAATCCCAACAATGATTTTTATTTAGTATGTTGAATTTCTTAATTAAGTTATAGTAAGGAAATTACTATATAATAAATTTACCAGTTGTTGTGGTTAAGGAAAATTAACATGGTATCAAAGCTTTCACTTTGAGAGGGAGGCAAATTTTGAATTTTACACAATATATCAGCTAGTAGTGAGATTGGTGTAGGTCATATACTTCAGAGGGAGAGAGGGAGACTTACTAGTAAAGTAGTTTAGTAGAAGTGAAAATTTTGTGGGTGTTTTAAAGGACCAAAACATATATCCATATCAGTTTGAAACATATCTATTAGATCTATAAGGAGATCTTAACAAGCCTATAAACCAATATTATTTTTATTCTTGTGGGTTCTTTAAGGAATGAGAAAATGATAATTTTTTTATCATGTATAAAAATGGAAACATCAAGTCCCGGGTTTGAAGAAAGGTTGGATGGAGCATATTAATTCCCATACTATAAGGTAATGGTAACCTTCTTTTGAAGGAGCATAACCTTTGGGATATTGTGAAAAGGGTTGATACAAAACGGATAGATGCAACACTAAAGGCAACTCATGAAAAGAAGGACATCAGAGCCCAAAGAGTGATAATGGATGTAGTGAACCATCATTTGATCCCTCACTTGGCATAGAATCAAATGACTAGAGAGATATTCAAAGCTCTAGTGGCTTTGTTGAAAACTAACAACATGAACAAGAAGATGACCCTTGGGAACAAGCTTAGATCCATCTAGATTTCAAGGTTTTATAACATTTCCAACTACTTCATGAGGATCACCCATATATGTGATTATAATGTAGCTATTGTGGAAAACATGGAGGACATAGAACTTGTTAATGTGGCATTAAATGGTTTCGTTGAGCGATGGGAACCAGTTTTCAAGGGAGTATGTGCTCAAGAGAAACTTCCCAAATGGCAGAGGCTTTGGGATGATTGCATTTGGGAAGAGGCTCTAGAGGATTCTAAAGCCAGTAGGCAAGGAGATGGATAGGAGAACATGGCCTTGGTAAATAAAGCTAAGAAGGGAAAAAGGAAAGTTCATAAGCATAGTAGCAAGGGGGGAAATTCTCAAGAAAGGAAGAATAAATACTTGAGCAAAGTCAAGTGTTTCATTTTCCACAAGAATGCACACTATGCATCACAGTGTCTAGAGAAGAAGAAGGGGAAGGGGAAGTTGCACCAAAAAAAAAACATTAGTAGAGGTTCAATTAGATGAGCTTGTAGAGAATTTGGAGAGTAAATTCTCATTAATCTCTTATCTTTCTACCAACACTATCACTAAGAGTGCATGGTACTCAAACAATGGTGCATCATTCCATATGATAAAAGCATGGAATTGTTTTAGAAATCTAAAATAGAAATACTCAAGGATTAATGTGGAGCCTAGTGGGGATGCTAAGTATGCAGTGAAGGGAGAGGGAACTATCTTGTTCCAACTCGAATGAGGAGGATCATTGGAAGATAAGGATGTGTTTTTTTATGTATCGGGACTAAAGAAGAACTTTCTCTCAATATCAATGATAGAGGATAGAGGATTTGTAGTCATGTTTAGGAATGGGAAAGTTCTCATTCATCTAGAGGATTATATCCCTAACAAAGTGGTACTCATTAGATTTATAAAGGGATAATTATACAAGCTAAAAGTTAAGTCTATTCAAGCATTGGTACATGACAAGGATAACTTGTGTGAGCTATGACACAGAAGGATGGGAAACTTTCACTATAAAGGATTGTTGATATTGAGCAAGATTATCACTTATCTCCTGCATTTAGTGTTTAGAAGAAAGGCATGTGCAAAAAGGTGTGCACTTGGAAAATATTCCAAGGTTGCCTTTTCCAAGAAATGAGAGCAAGCCCAAGGGGATATTTTATCCCATTCATATATGTGTGTGTGGACCAATGTTGGTGGAATCAACGTAAGGAGCACTATATCATGTGATGTTCATTGTTGAATTTTTGATATCCTTTATGAATATGAAGGACGGGTTCTTTATTCAGTTCCAAGAGTTCAAGGCCTAGGTGGAGAACCAAATAGAGAATAGGATCAAGGTCTTGGGGTTACATAATGGCGGTGACTATACCTCCAGTGACTTCAAGGATTTCTACAAGGAGGCAAGGACCAAGAGGGAGTTGAAAATATCATACAAATCTAAGGATTATGGGATTATAGAGAGAAAGAATTTGAACTACCATTGATTATATCAAGGATATGATACATGATTAGGATTTGGCTATGTTCCCTTGGGACAAGGAATGTAATTCGATGGCATATCTATAAATCAAAATTCCTCATAGGATATTGGTGGAAAAGACTCTAGAGGAAGCTTTCACTAGGTGAAGCCATAGATAGAATATTCGAGAATATTTGGTTATCGAGTATACAACCATGTGGATGTGGATTAGAGGATGAAACTAGATCCTTCAAGAGAGAAGGATATATTTGTGGGAAACACCATGACTTCAGAAGATTTTGAGATCTTCATACCAACATAGAGGAATATGGTTGTGATTAGAAACATTAAGTTCAGGGAGTACTTCACATCTAGGATGTCTTATGAGTTTACACCAACAATGATGGAGAATGAGGAACAAGATGCTCTGAAGGGGGAATAGCATTCATAAGCTTTCACCTCAAGGAGTTAGCCTTCAAGTGAGAAAGAGGAGTCATTAGCTCCTTCTAGTACTATCAAGAGACCTAGGTGGTTTATGTAGGCATTGAGGGATTCTTATGAGCATGTTGTGGCTCCTAAGAGAACATTAAGGGAGAGTAGGATTTCCAAGAAGTTTGCAAACTACATGGAACTGATGAGTAACATAATTGATGAGGTAGTAGTCTAGGAGGATGATACATTATATATTGTGCCAATACCATGGGGAAATCTAGATCTAGATGTAGTGTTTATTATTATAGCATAATACTAGTTTTCTATAGGTCTGTGTCTAGATGTGTGGAAGTCATTCAAGGCCTTTAACCTTAGAAATTTAATTTAACTAAAAGGTTTATTAACATGTATTTATAATAAAGGTAAGTTTAATATAATGAAATGCAAATATTATTTGCATTAGTCAATTAGATGAAACCTAGTCATTGATCTCAAGTGAGGTGAGATATTGTTGAAATTTGAACTAGGTTAGATCTTCATAATATTATGTAAAAAGTCAAAAAATATTTATTTGAGTCAAAATAATTTTTTTTTCATGTCCCATTTGGACATCAAAAAGGAAAAAAAAAACTGAATTTTTAAAGGTATATTTGTGTCCCCAAGTTGACCAAGTCGTCCCTCTAGAAGTCAAGTCGGCTCAACGTTTAGAGGCACTATTATGAATTAGGAAACCACTATATATTGGCATCACTATTCCACCATTTCTTTGTATCTTCTGTGAAGGATAAATTTAAGACTATATATGGCACATTATTCTATAACCAAGTGAGCTTCCTGAGGCAAAATGTAGGACACTTCTGAAATAATTCGTATACTATTCCTGAGGTTATTTGTATGTTATTTTTGAGGCAATATTACATAGATTTCTTGTGGAGGCTATTGTTTTGGAGGGCTGACTTGGAATTTGGATAATTGGTCTACTTGTTAGGATAGATGTGACTTCGATTTGTCTTGTTGAAAATAATTATATAAGGAAAGGATTGTTGGGTTTTCCCCTTTGTGGGTTTTTCTCTGGTCATTGACCTAAAATTTTGGTGTCTATTTGTGATCTCTATTTTATTTATGCTTGCATAATTGAATGTGTAATTGATTAATGACATAATTGAATGAAGTGAATGTTAAAAATAAAACCTATATATTAGTCACAAATAATGATCATGATTAGAAATTCTAGTTTGCACTCGAATTTCAACATGGTATTAGAGCTACTTTGAATTACCTATGTAAAGTGATTCGAATTTTATCCAAGGTGTTGGGCTCCTTGAGATATATCTAAGAATTGGTGATAAGATCAAGGTCTACATAAGTATGTGGAAGGGGTCGGAACTATATTAAACCTATTCCTTTGATCTGAATTATCTCTATGATAAAACAAAGAAGTCAATAAAAATGGCTAGAAGATACTCTTTCTACCTCAGAAAGTTTGTGGTTGTTATACAAATTATAGAAAAGAACCCAAAATTTTGTGATAAAATATAAAAGGTCCTCAATTTAATATCCATATCTATGTTTGAATCCATGTTATCCCTAAAGTAATCTGAGCTCCTTGACATAAGACATCTGAAATGTGTATTCTTTGTGGAATAATGACAAACTCAATTTACATCTTTATGGCATCTGAGTTGAAGTGGTATTGGTATACCTGTATGGTATTGTACAAGCTCAAATTTCCTTTGTCCTAAAAAATTTTGAACTATGGAAGAAGTGATCCAAGCCTATAATGATTCAAGTTATGGAATAAGAGTTCTATGTGTATCCAAAGGTGATTAAGTTTGTGAATCAAATATTAGATAAAGACAAAAAGGAATTGTGATTTGGAACCCTACTCGAAGGTAGAAATGAAGGTCAAGTAAGGTTGAGATACTACTCCTCACATTCTGCATACAACAAAGAGATCAGATCTGAAGTCCATCACTAAAAGAATGAGAATACTATGTCAACCAATGCAATGAATAGTATATCTACTATGCTATGATGTAATCACCCCTACGTATGGTCAAATAACATGGAGTGTGAGTTAATGATATTATGCTCCATGTGTTGACATATGAAGTATTATAAAAGGGTTTGTAAAATGTATTATATAGGAGGTCATGTTCCTTTCTCCTAGCAAAAATGACAAAGGTAATTAATTAATGAAATTTTGATGAGATCCATTCCCAGAATAAAGGGCATGCCGATTGCAATTCTAGGATATACTTGTAGATTGTTATATTCATCATGAGAATAAGTGTTCATTAGAGATCATATTTAAATACATTAATCAAGTGTTGTAGAGTATGTGTTGACAAAGGTAAAGTTGTGGAATTTTCCTAACACAATCTGACATCATCCGAATGAAGGATTGAGACTTTGTGACATTTGGAAGAATGGAAGTCTTGGCCTGAAAAATCATATAGGGTTTGTTAACCCTAGAAAAGGTTTGAACAATAAAACCCCAGGGCTGATCATTTCCATTGAAATAAGAAGCCCTAGCTCTTAGGAATGACAAAAATTACATCATGTTGATGTAAGAACAAGGACAGTGAAAATTACAAAAGGTCCAATATTAAAAGGGAGTTGACTTACTCAAAAAAATAATTAGTCTATAACTTTCCTTTTTTATTAATACTATTGTTATTGTATTTAATTTTCAATTAGTTTATTTACCACATATCCTTTTCTTGGTTGTAATCATTCTCCCATGACCTCCTTGTGATGATTGTAGGTCAATAACAATGACTACCTAGACTTTGGCAACATATGGAAGAAGTGGAAGAATGAAGCAAAGTAAGAGGATTTCTAGAATTTCTACTTAAAGGATATTGTATCAGATAAGACCCAAGTTCAAAGGGAGTGAGTTATTTGAATTATGTCTTGATTGTTCTATAGATAAGTCAAGATATAGCATGTAATAGATGGCAGCATGGAAGCAAGATTTGAGAAGGTTCTCCCAAAGAGAGGGAGAGGGTCATGTCAATAAGTTTTCCTTAGTTGTAAAAGTTTCCTTAGGTTTTTAAAGAGCATGAAAAGAAGCCTCATGATTGAATAAGAATTTGGGCTTGGTTGAATGGATCAATGATGATCCTATATGATTTATCTCTGACAAAATATGAAGGACTCACGTTTCAGAGGGAGAGTTAAAAAACCCCTGTTATGACCTTAGAGAAAGTTAACCTCAGATTCCATGATGATGAACTATTAGTGTGAGAGGAAGCACCCGGTTAGGGTGACCTGAAAGCATTTGTGATGATGGATCATGTAAAAATGCAAAAGAGTTCATCAATATATTACTTTTTTCTGGGGCTCTGTTATAATTTCTTGAATGAGCATCAAATAGTATGGTACAGATCGAGTATATTACAGTTGGATTCATAATTTGAGAAGAATTATGGATTTAAAGATTACTTGGTAGATTGTACGATGACAAACATGGTGATGAAAGGTGTTGTATATTCTGCCAAAACGTTATGCTCCTAATCTGCAAGACGATACCAGAATACCAAATAAGCGAAGAAATATACCCAGAACATAGAACAGTGAGAAACAACAGCAAGTATTTTATCATTCAGAAAGCAATGTTCACTTGCCTCTTCGAGGGGGCAACCTCCAATAGAGCCGAGCTCGATTACAAAATAAGACACGATGCTCCTCGCAGGGAGTCTCTATCCTTTATATATGATTCATACATGTAATACCATGGTTATTATTAATACCATATATCTAATACCATGACCCATTTGCAACTAATTGTGGTCTCGTCATTAAATGCGGGTTAACCACTTACAATTATTAATATGGGCTTTATTGACTCTTTACTTAACTATAACTATGACTCGATCCTACTACATAAATAAGGGGGTTAGGGTGGGACCCCTAACATGCCCTCCCCCATAAGAATAGCCTTATCCTCAAGGTTGAAGCTGCGGAAACTACTGAAGAATAGTGGCTGGTTCCCAGGTTGCATCTTCCGGAGACGTGTCTTTCCACTTGACGAGGACTTCCTTGATCATGTGGCCACGCGGGTGCCATCCTCATGTGTCCAGGACCTATTCAGGTTGGAGCCAGATTGACCCTTCTTCATCCAGTTCAGGTAGACTGGTTTGAAGTTTGCAATTGTTCCCAATCACTTTCTTGAGGCGTGAGACATGGAAAACTGGATGGATTTTTGCAATGGGTGGCAAAGCTAACTTGTAGGCCACTTCTCCAATGCACTGAAGTACTTGATACGGTCCGTAGAATTTTGGAGATAGTTCCTGACACCCCTTGTCTTTGAGTGATGTTTTCTTATATGGTTGCAGCCTCAAAAATACCTAATCTCCTTCTTGAAATTGGCGTTCTGAGCAATGTTGATCTACCTGTTGCTTCATGCAGTTTTGATCTTGATGAAGATTCTCTCTAAGATGGGCAAGCATGGTTGTGCGGTTCTATAGGAGTTGATCCACTGCTTGTACCTTTGAGCACCCCTTGATATAAGAAGTAGGGGGAGGAGGGAGTTGACCATAAACTGCTTCATATGGAGTCATTTTGGTGGTGGCATGATAGTTGGTGTTATACCATCATTCAGCTAGAGGTAACCACTGTACCCAGAGATGTTGCTTTTCTGAATTGAAACACCTAAGGTAGGTTTCCAGACATTTGTTGACTGCTTCAGTTTGACCACTAGTTTGTGGATGATAGGAAGTACTGAGCTTTAGTTGGGTACCTTGTATCCTGAAGAGTTCTTGCCAAAAATTACTAGTGAAGATCGGGTCACGATCAGACATAATGGAAGTGGGCATGCCATGTAATTTGAAGATCTGATCCATGAAAGATTGAGCGACCAAAGTTGGTGTAAAAGGGTGGGGTAGGGCACAAAAATGAGCATACTTAGAAAGTTTTTCCACCACCACCATGATGACTAACTTGTTTCCTAAATTTGGAAGACCTGTAATGAAATCCATAGAAACCTCCGTCCATATTGATGTCGGGATGGGAAATGGTTGTAATGTGCCTAGTGCTTTGACAATCTCTCCTTTGTGGCACTGATAAACATCGCATTCTGCTACAAAAGTAAGAATGTCCTTTTTCATTCCTATACAAAAAAATGATCTTCGAGTGCGAGCATACGTCTTCTGAAAGCCTGAATGTCCTGCAGTGGGGGATGAGTGAAACTCCGCCAAAATGCGGCTTTTAAGGGTGGATGTTGGTGATAGTACGACTCTGTCATTGTAGCACAGAATTCAACCTGCCACGAGTAGCCCTTGGTGGAATTTGGATCTGCCTGCAATCGAGTAATGAATTGGGAGAGACAAGGATGTGAAAACCATTCCCTGTGAGCCCCTTCAATCCATTCTAAATGGGAAGGGAAATTACGAGCAGGGTACTTTCGTCCTCAAGTTAGCGAGATAATGCATTTGCTACAATATTTTCGCTCCCTTTCTTGTAAATTATCTCATAATCATATCCCAACATTTTGGCGAGCCATTTATTTTATTGTGGTGAGGATAGGCTTTGCTCCAAAAAATATTTAAGACTTTGATGTTATGTGAGGATTTGGAAGTGTTGCCCCAACAAGTAAGGTCGCCAGGTATCTACTGCATGTAAAAGGCCATCATCTCCTTCTCATAGGTAGATTGTCCCAGATTCTTCCCACCTAGTTGTTGGCTTGTGCAGGCCAAGGGTCAACCTTCCTGTATTAGGACCACCCCAATACCCGTACCCGAAACATCACATTCAATGACAAAAGATTTGGTGAAGTCGGGTAGTGCTAAGATTGGAGTGGAACACATGGCATTTTTGAGAGCTGTAAAGACTTTTTGTGCTTCATCATTCCAAAGGAAAGAATTTTTCTTGAGGAGTTGAGTGAGGGGCCTCGCAATGCGACCATAGTTGCGAACAAATTTGTGATAGTAGCCCGTGAGACCCAAAAATCCTCTCAGGCTCTTCAAGGTCTTAGGTTGAGGCCAATCCTGCATTGCCTGGATCTTTTTGAGGTCCACCCTGACACCTTCACGCCCCACAATGTGGCCCAAATAATCAACTTCTTCCATGCCAAAATAACACTTGGACATCTTAACAAATAATTTGTGCTCGCGGAGCAGGTGCAAGAGCTGATCTACATGCTGAAGATGTGCGGCCCAAGTGCAACTGTAGATGAGGATGTCATCGAAGAAAACAAGGACAAATTTCTGAGATATGGTTTGAGTAGGTGGTTCATAAGGCTCTGAAAAGTGCATAGGGCATTACAAAGACCAATTGTCATGACTAGGAACTCATAATGGCCTTCATGAGTTTGGAAAGCAGTCTTTGGAATGTCGACTTCTTTCATGCGAATTTGGTGGTAGCCTGAATGAAGATCAAGCTTAGTGAAGAATTGAGCCCCATTTAGTTCATCCAACAAATCATCAACAACTGGGATGGGAAATTTATCTTTGATTATCAACTTATTGAGGGCCCTGAAGTCTGGACACATACACCATTCCCCATCTTTCTTGAGCACCATGACCACCGGTGATGAATAAGGACTAATGCTTGGACGAATGATGCCTGCTTCCAAAAGTTCCTTGATTATTTTTTCTATTTCATTCTTTTGGGCGAATGGATATCTATATGGGTGCACATTTGGTGGTTGGGCCCCTGGGACCAAAGTGATGCTATGATCATGTTCCC
>APFE030724692.1:70117-116865 GCA_000404065.3 Pinus taeda
TTTACTCAATGCACATTATCTTTTCATGAAACAAGTAAGGTTATTGATATGATATGAACACTATTCATATATCTTTCAAAAATAGGAAACTCTATTTTTGTTTCAAGAAATCTACTCATAAAATCCATCGTCTTCATACATGAAGTATGCACACTTTCCTAAAAGGAAAACTATAGAAATAAATATCTATGAGCCTAGAAGCACTTCACTAGCTAATTAGATCATGCATGTAATGCATAAATATTTCACATGAACTTAGAAATTAGCTCGTATCGCAATGCCATTAGCATATATCTTTTTTCAAGAAACTTTTATAAAAATACTTATTTTAATTCAAGAAAACTTGGCCACTTTTCACGCTGTGTCCTCAGGATGTTTATATGATTCTTCTTCTTTTCTCAGGAAGATATTTTGGCTATATTTAACAAGGATTTTATTCCAAGAAAATGACGATACACAAGCATTTTACACACAAGACTCACATGTAGTCTTTGTGAGAAGAACTACCTACTTTCTTTACCAAGAAAAACAGAATCACTATTTAACTGCACGAATTAACATTTTTCTTTACCAAGAAACATATAAAACAATTATCTTTTACTGCATGCATTAAAATACTTTTCTTCACCCAGAAAACTTATAAAATATTCAGTCTTTAACTCAATGTATTAACATGTTTTTTTACCAAGAAAACACATAAAATAATTCAGTCTTTAACTGCACCCATTAACATGTTTTCTTTAATATGCATTCTCTTTTCCAGAAATACAATATTTACTTCTTTTTCTTTAATATGTCAAGAATGTAATATTTACTTCTATTTCTTTAATATGCATTCTCTCTTCCAAGCATGCAATATTTACTTCTATTTCTTTAATATGCCAAGAATGCAATAACTATTATTTGAATATGTATTCTCCTTACCCCAAAATAGCTATTTCTATGAGAAAAATAACATATACCTATCTCTTTAGTTGACCAGAGAAATCCAAATCATGCGTTCCAAACATTCCAATAGGAAGTTGAGTGTGAAGCATCAAAAGTCATGCGTTCCAAACATTCCAAGAGGAAATTTGAGCGTGAAACATTCAAGGATGATCTACGTAAGAGGGATATGATACGGCTTGCCGGAAGTCACAGTAATTATGGAGTGCACAAGCGCTGTAGCAATGGCAGCCTTAACCTGACCTCCTTGCAGAAAGGCTTCCGCCTGGCTATGAGAACCCTCTCGACGCTGCATGCCTCGCTTTTCTTTCAAAGGATCGGTTTCCAATGAAGCACTGTCACCACTCCCCAAAAAATGAATGTTGTCCCCTTTCATAACATAGGAACAAGCAGTTGTATCCTTTCCCAACCGAAAAGGCAATTTCGGTGGAAGTTTATCTCCCACACCGTTAACTCAATTAATTGGCTTCCTGAATTAATTGCTGGCGTTTCTTTTCTTGATTTCAGGAATATCAAGAATTAGTTTTTTTTTGTAACTGATTCATAATTTAAAATTACTTTTACAATGACTTATTACGATAGGGATGTTACATACTCCCCCCTTAACAGGAACACCGTCCTCGGTGTTCATCACTCATTGGAACTTTAGATTGTACTCATGGTATAATCGTCTAAACCACACAAAATGTGATTCTTCATCTTTTAAATCAAGATTTCATTCCAATGAATGACAATAAACAAAATAGTAATGTTATAACATAAAAAAGATCAATAGTTATAAGCATTCATAACCGTAAAAATATGCAAGTTCTAATTTCCATTATTTGACCCGTATTCAAATTCATAATAAACAATTCTCTATGTCCACTTACCATTACTTACCATCTACTCTTGAAAACCATGAGTACTTTCACGTACGCATTTTAATAGTGGTTGGAGAACCCATCAACCCTCGATGGTAAGTAATTCCTGTTATGTATGACTAACAAATTCAATCGCATTAGTCACAATATTTTGAGTCAAATGAGATACTTTTAACTATCAATCAATTGTGCAATGTTAGATGACTTTTAAATCACAGTACTTTTACAAGTACCTTAAAGAGCTCATCACTACTCCACAAGCACACTAAAATGATTCTCACTAAAGACATCCACAAAGTACTTCTAAAAGTACCAAAAGAGCACCTAGCTCTCTAATCATCAAAACTGTCAATCACTGCATCGAGTGAATTTTCTTAGCCCCTACCAAGACGTTCACAAGATTAATAATACAACAAAGGAATTAAAATTTCCAATAACTCCTTATTGAGCACTAAGCTCATTTCCTATTAAATGTGCATAACATATTTCACACAACTATATGTAAAATCCATTTTTAACACAACATATAGCCGATTAGTTAATTCCTTTAGCTATGAGAATCACAATAGACTAAAGAATTCCCAACCCATGGGAACTGGTTTCCACAACCAAATCGAGTCATTTCCACATCCAGACAGTTTCTTTGATAGAGGCCTTACCAGGTCTAACATGGAATTCCACTGGCCAACCAGCTCAAGAATTCTAGGGAGAGGAAATCTGGGCAGACAAGTACCATCAACCCCTCCGGGCAGGTAACTGCCATCAACCCATATCTGGGCAGACAAGTACCATCAACCCCTCCAGGCAGGTAACTGCCATCAACCCATATCTAGCCAGACAAGTACCATCAACCCCTCCGGGCTTGTATGTGCCATCGACCCAAGGCATTCTAGGGTTTCATAATCCTGGTTGACTAGTACCATCAGGGGTTCCGGGTAGGTAAGTGTCATCAACCCAAGGCATTCTAGCCTTTCACAACTATCTGCAACTGTCTGGCATGTTAAATTTCTCTTTTATTATTCTTTCCCAAAGTAATTTACGTAATGAACCATATGTATATTATCATTAACAAAATATACATGCATGTACACCATGCATTTACACTTAACCCTCATCATGGGTCCACAACATCTAGATTGATGGGAAACATATTTCTCATACATGTTGTATGCATTCAGATTCTAAATAACACAATTCATGCATATCATATAACTTTATTCTTTCTCATTTATGATTGCGATTCACATTGCAATGATTTATGTGATGAGTTTTCTTGTTGCCATTAAGCTACCCCTACTTAATCCTATCAGCAACGTTAGTTATAAATATGCATCAGTTAACAAGTATTCAATTTCCAAATTTTTTCATGCATACAATATTGTCATGTATAAAAGCATATGAAAGTATAATTGTCAACAATAGTTGAGTTAATGATCTAAACATTTCCAATTTCCCGTAGTCTGTTGTCTTAATCCATACCGTCATTAATGGAATATTATCTTACGTTTACTATGGTCAGCATTGGCCATGCATTATTAATATAATTAAGAATAATCTAGGTGTTCTGACCAATCGTTGGTTCAACATGCATAGCTAACTAATTAAACTACCCTTATTGGAAGCAATTCCTTTACTTATGCAATTAGAAGCATGATCCCCTAAGTGTCACACATGCACTAGAGTTACCACTTGATGTTAGATGCAACAACTATCTTATCACTACTATGTGATGCAACAACTATCTTATCACTACTATGTGACCATTTCAGAATAATGACTTCAAGGAGACATTACGAAAATCACTAACATCAACACACTATAGTTATCATTTTCCAACTCCTTAAGCATGGTCAAAGGAATACTCACATGCACATCAAGCGCTATCTGGTCATCACCAGACTTATCGATTCTTTTCCCTTCTCCCTCTGTCCCTACAACATGGTCTTGTCCCTTCTCCTTACTTCCTTTTTCCTTTGAAAGCATCTACAGTTGGGGAAGGTAGTTAGAGTTTACTAATAACTTCATTAACACATGTAGTCTATTTATGAATAATTGTCACATGTACTTCTACCATGAATGGGTCCTAGAAATGTTACCCACTGAACATGCTTCTACAATTAACTTCACACTAGAATGCAACATGCATAAGAATCCGTCATTCCCATAGTATAGATAAATTCAACCATCATTAAATTGAGGCTCAAAGGATTTTTATCTCACAACTAGTAATGATTAACATAAACACATACCATGCTAGTGAATCTCAAATAATTAAGACATAAGCATACACTATTCATCAAGCATTCTCATGGTGAGTAGAATCAAGGATTCTTCTCATAAAATCGTCATTCTCATTCCACGCATGTGATATCAATCAACCATCACTTGTTTACGAATTGTAATAATCTTAAATCTAATGCAATTAATGCATATAAGTTCTATTGGTTACTCATGCAATACTAACCAATCTCAATTACCAATCATCTTCAAGCATCTATGACAAGACTGAATCAAAAATTAGTTATTACAATCAAGTTGGTTCAAGCAGATAAAGTTTTCTACTGCGTGCCAAAATATCCATATCAAATAGCATAGAAATAGACAGTTAAAAATCTGGAAAACCAGGAAAAAAACTTACGAGAACTATCTTCTCAGAATGCAATATTGTAAATATAATAACATGCACATATTTTAATTCAAGAGAATTGAGCAAGATACTTATCTTTTTCCTGGCAACCTCCAAACCGCATGATCCCGATGTCAAAATCGCTCTTCAATCTTTCTCTTCATTATGCTACACCACCATGGAGCTCGACGAGGGCCTCACAGATGAGAAATCATGTTCAGGGGGTCCAAAATGATGTTTGAAGTGCAAAGCATTGCCATAAGTACCAATTATTTCCTCATCCAGCTCCGTCTTGATATTTCCCTTTGAAGATTTATTCCATGCACCACATCTGGCAAATATTTATGACTGTCTTCAAGTGGACGTTGCACATGCTCTGGCTCTTGCCCCTGCTTGTCTTGCACAGTCTCTTTTTTTTTAAAACACCATATCATCAAATCCAAGGACATCCCCATATTTTACATTCATGCATTGACTCATTAAAATTAGTTCAGCGCAACATCAATCCTGTTTAATAAATACATCATTGCTATCGCCATATTTGCAAATCAAAAGTGGGTTGTTGATTGTCACTTTCGTCTATGAGTGTTCAAGATTTTTCATAAGTGTAATGAGTGTTCAATATTGTTCTTAAGTGGGACAAAAGTTTCATTGTCTTTTATCATCATTAGGAATCCAATGTCATGAACATAGTTACGCAACAACTTTATTACTTACTACTCAAAGCAGTTATAAACATGATTCACACATATCATGCCGAAGGTAGTGTACTACACAAGTCAATATGTGAATGGTTAAACATATACCTGAGTTAATGCCACTGGTGGCGTACCTCAATTTCTTCTCTGCTTACCAATTCCCAAAGGCGCCAGTACTACAACCTTTAGCTCTGATACCACTTGTAACATACCCCGATAACCTCGTATGTAAAAGTAGGGAGTTAGAATTTTTTTATACAAATTACCACAAGTAATTATCCAATTCACAACTCCACAATTCATCATTAACCATTATATAGAGTATTCATTAGTACATCAAGTAAATTGCCTAAATTGCCATAAAAGACAATAAGTTTCATAACCATTAACCACCAGTGTGGTAGAGAAATAACATAAACTGTCTCATGAATCCTTGCATCCATTTCATAATTTCCTTCACCATATTAATTAATCACGTACTAGAACATCATGATTATCACATCAATTAATGAAAACATCATCATCAAGGATTCAACATCAACCAACTCACACAAAAGGCAATCACACCATTGAACACCGATATACCCTGGAAACCCCGTAGGGTGAAAACCAGCAAACGTTTAATTTTATTATTAAACGCTTGTGAGGGTTTTCACCCCTCACTCAATGGATCCTAAGGGATTCCATCCCTTAACCATTGTTATGAAATCATTACAATCAATTATCATTAAGTTATTACATAACTAGCAAAAAGCTAATACTTTTTCCATGAAACTCTTTCCTTACATACCGCCACATGCAACATTCCTTGTGGCATGATTGTTCTAGAAATGGACGATCCTGCAACTCTAACTCATCTGTATGGCCCATTAATCCTTTTCCCGCCACAATGTTAAACATCACTTTTCTTTGGCACCAACCGCCGTCGTTTCCTCTCAATGCTATCGTCAACAAGCTTAAACAACAAGATTAGATACCATATTAATGAATCAATAATCAACCTCTAAAAGAGATCTTTTAACATCTACTCATGTGCATGAGCAAGCATAACATACTAATTAACTAGTGCATATCTTCAAGTAAATTCTTATTCCACTTTTCACAATGCTTATTCACACTAATGCATATTTCTCTTTAAGAGAACTAATCATTAGTTTTACAAGTCCATGTTCCCCTTTAAAGCATATAACACATTAGTTTACAAGTCCATGTTCTCATTATCAACATTGACATCATGATTACATTTATAAATAATCATATTAACTAGCACTGCACATATTCTTAAAGGGCACAAGCACTAAGGCTTTCCTTTGAAGGGACTAACTAAAATATCAGTTATAATCTTCTTGCATGAAAATTTACATAAACGTTGTCAAAAGAACTAGTCCCTTAGCTATCACTTTTGATGCATGCGAATAAATAAAGCATTCTCACACAACCTGTAGCCTTTTCCTGCATGCGAATATATATCCTTTCTAAAGAAAGCTAACACAAATCTCGTGTGCATACACATCTCATTCAACAAGAATCTAAGATAATAGTTATGTGAGCATAATAGTAATCACCTATCATTTCCTAAAGAAATATGGCCCAATAGTTCTTCTAGCCATACAAAGAATATATCTTTAGAACACATTGACTATTCTTTACGCATACAATAGCTTAACATAAGAGCCCTCCTTGAAAGTATGCAACACATAATCCCTTTTCTAGAATTCTATTAACATTTCATGTAAACAATTACATAATTCTTTCTTAAGGCAAGTCATTATAACTTCATGTCACTATATTTCTATATGAAGGATTCTCAAGCTTCCCTTTTGAGAAATTATTAAAGATATCCATATTTATGCATAAAAACCAAGATACAAAAACAAGGTTAACTTACCCTTTATGCATCAAAATCAAGAAGTCAACACAACTCATCTAACAAGACAATCTTTCAAGAGATTATATTTTTCAAGAAAGTTAACATGACCACTTTCTCTATGTACACACAAAATCACAATAGCTACCCTTACCTGCATGCAACATGTGTCTTTCCTAACACAATTACTTTTACTCAATGCACATTATCTTTTCATGAAACAAGTAGGGTTCTTGATATGAATATGAAACACTATTCATATATCTTTTCAAAAATAGGAAACTCTATTTTTTGTTTCAAGAAATCTACTCATAAAAGCCATCCTCTTCATACATGAAGTATGCACACTTTCCTAAAAGGAAAACTATATTTATGAGTATATAACACATACTCTTTCTTCAAGAAAGTTAGAAGAGAATATCTATGTGCCTAGAAGCACATCATTAGCTATCTCTATCATGCATGTAATGCATAGTTATTTTACTAGAACTTAGAAACTAACTAGAATCATAAGGCAATTAGCATATATATCTTTTCCAAAAAAAACTTTTATTAAATACAAATACATATTTTAATTCAAGAAAACATGGCCACTTTTCACGCTATGTCCTCAGGACGTTTATATGCCTCATCTTCTTTTCTCAAGAAGATATTTTGGGCTATATTTAGCAAGGATTTCATTCCAAGAAAATGACAAATCTACTTAATTTTTAACACACAAGATTCACATGCAATCTTTGTAATAAAATCTACACATTTACTTAGATTCTGTGTGCATGTTGCCTATTTTCTTTTCAAGAAATAAAATCTAATTGCTCCAATCTTAGTTGAAGAATAACCATTTACTTAGATTTTATGTGCAATAATTATTCCTATTGCATCTTTTCTTTTCAAGAAATAGAATGCAAATAATATATCTATACTTATCTTTTCAGAAAGCAAGTGAATAAACTCGTAATTTCCAAGTTACTTATCTGTACTTTTGCCACACTCCAACAGGCAGATTTGCAGATTTTAAATGGCACTACCGAAACTAATGGCGCGCATTTGACAGTGTAAATAATGGAGCATGCTTCTCGGCTCACCATACGTACCCCTCTACTTACACCCAATAGTGTCCCTTCTAACCAGTGGAAAATATTGAAGACAAGATATCTCTTCCCGCTGACCACCGTTAGGAGACAATAGTTGAACCGATAAACTTCCCATGTGTTGCATCAGGTGCGAATTCTTGCACTTGGCCTGCAACATCAATGTAGAACCTCATGTCATTTATAGAGTTGCCGGAAACCTGAGACAGAGCGAGGCGAAGGGAGGATAGAAGGGAGGTTAAGCTCCCAGCAACATCATAGGCATCTTTCTTGACAGTCCGTAATGCCATTACTAGATCAGAAGAGCTTTGGAAGGCAGCAAGACTTCATTCCCCACTTCTTTGTTCAACAACTGAGTTCTTGATAATTTCTCCCGGAATAGTCATCGCTTCCGCTCCTACCTTTCTCCCCATATGCTCCGCGCCTTCCCTCGTTTCCTTCATTCTCGTTCAGTTCCACAACAGCCAAGAATCAGTTAATAACTGATTCGTAATCTTGAATTACTTTTACGCAGGGTTATGGTTATTTATGATAGGGATATTACATTATTTAAGATTTGTTGCATCCCAAGATGAATCGGAAGAGAATTGGGTTTGACGACCTGGATGGCATTAAGTTGAGCTATAACTCCATGATGGCCATTTTTTAACAATTTTTCCATCCTATGTGAGCTGATGATAGAGGGAGCCCCCGCCTGGAGTCTGCAGAGGGTATGTGTGTGGTTGTTCTGCTTAAAGCTCATATATAACTCCTGGAAATCTATTGTGATTGGGCCCAGTGTGTGAAGCCATTCAGCACCAAGGACAATGTCACACCCTCCCATGTGGATGGCAAACATGTGGGTCTTTAACTGATAATCCCCCATTCGAAGTTTGAAATTTTCACAGCGGCCGTCACATTTCATTGTTCCCCCATCCGCAATTTGGACTTGGAAGTTAGAAACTGTGCGTACAAAAAAATGCACTACTTCCACGACTCTTTGATGGATAAAATTAGTGTACTTCCACTATCAATCAAGACTACCACTGGGTGATGCTTAATAAAACCTTCGATTTTGAGAGTTTGAGGTGAAGAAATCACTGCGAAAGCATGCAGTGAAATAATTGGTTCTTCAAGGACATGGTCCTTCTGGTTGTCCTCTTCTTCCTCCTCTGGTTCCTCAAGTGGTGGGGCTTCCTCCGATGAGCTGTGATCAATAGCATCATTTGAAAGAATTTGGGCTCCTTGCATTTATGACCGAGGGAGTATTTTTCATCGCAGTAGTAACATAACCCTTGCTTTCTTCTTTCTGCCATTTCTGCAGGTGACACCTTTTGAACCTTAAGTGTTTGGGTAGTGTTGTGAGCCTGTGGAGGGCAACCCTTGGAGGTGAAATTTGGGCGATTGGACTGGGCCGCTAAAGCACGTTCAACTTCACGAGCTACCTTGCAAGCCTCCAACCATGTGGGAGGGTGGTGCAGTCGAATGTGAGCTTGTATGGCCTCTTTAAGACCACTGATAAAACATTCCATGTAGAACTAATCTTGTAGACCTAAAGTGCGGAAAGCTAAGGCTTCAAAGGCTGTAATATATTCATCCATTGTGCCAGTCTGTCGGAGCTTAGTGAGACAACCCAAAAAAGCAGAGTCATGGTCAAAGCAATCAATAAGAGCTTTTTTGAATGTGCCCCAATTCAAGGGCCTTCCATTGCAACGTTGATGCCATTGCCACCATTGCCATCTTTCATTGTCCAAGTACATGATCCCCACCATAAGGTGAGTGGCATTATCCAAGATGTAATTCAGATTGAAATATTTCTCCTTTGTGCTATCCATGCTACTGGGTGAGAGCCATCAAAATTATGCATATCCAGCTTGGGTGGTCGTGGACGGGATTATTGGTGGGTGCCCCAGAGGTGAAGAGAGTGGCTAGACTCACCCTCACTGTGTTCATTGCCAATATATGCCTCCTCGCGGGCTTCCACCTTGCCCGTAGAGAGTGTTGTAGTTATTTTCGCCAGCTGGTCTTGGATGTCTTTCAAGGATTGTTCAAGTTTGTTGATCTTCTCATTGGCCATAGCTTGAGCTCTAGTTTCTACCATGCACCGATTCGATGTACTTGAAATTTGGGACCACCCAAATTTTTTTTGGCACTAACAATTGAATGGTACCACCTTGCTCAGCTCGTCGTCCTGATTCTTATGGGCTAAGTCACCAATAAGCACCTCGGGGGGTCTCAGACTTTTTTTTTTTTGAAAACTCCTAACGGAGTTTTACTCCTTGCTTAGGAACACTGCAGTCGCCGAATCTCCGAAATGCCAATGCCGCCAAAAGTCTTGCGAAAATCACACCCAGGTATAGGAACCCACACAACTACTCAGATCTGGATGTTTGTTCTGATAAATCTAGACAGTAGGACTGATTGCAGCTACTGCTGTAAAACCCCCACTTGCAAGATCTAATCTGGCAAAGATTATGCGTGATCCAAATATAGAGAAGGGAACTATGGTCTCGAGGAGTGTCAGGTGCTATAGATCGCAATATACATAAGGGTCTGATAGTAGTACTCAGCCCAATGTTTTAGGGCACTAACTAAGGAGGATAAACCATACCCTTAGCCATACAATCCGACTACCCTATCGTACAAGCGAGTAATCTCTTCGAGTGTTGTTCTCGGTGTACTGTAGTAGCAAGACGGCCAACGGTTTATCTATGGCGAGGTTTCAAAGGAGCTAAGGGGCTTCTGATATACCCAGAGGGTACTTGGAAGACAGTCCATGCGCGGTTCTGTCTAATGTGCTACTACTCGAAGGGGTACCCACAGGGGTTACAAGGGAGTCCAACAAGCGTGACCACCTCTTGTATTTCCTGCGTGCATGCCTCCCCAAATCCGTAGGTTTATGCGCTCAACGACAGATCTCGTGGTTTAAAGACACTGGAAGATGTCTCTAGCCAAAAAAAAAATTGCTAAAAAATGGAGATCCCACTAGCCCTGGAAAGCGTTGTGATACCACTTGTTATGCTCTTAATCCGCAAGATGATACCAGAATACCAAATATGCGAATAAATATACCCAAAACATATAACAGTGAGAAACAACAGCAAGTATTTTATTATTCAGAAAGCAATGTTCACTTGCCTCTTCGAGGGGTCAACCTCCAATAGAGTCGAGCTCGATTACAAAATAAGACACGATGCTCCTCGGAGGGAGTCTCTATCCTTTATATATGATTCATAAATGCAATACCATGGTTCTTATTAATACCATCTATCTAATACCATGGCCCATTTGCAACTAACTATGGTCCCATCATTAAATGCGGGTTAACCACTTACAATTATTAATATGGGCTTTTTTGACTCTTTACTTAACTATAACTATGACTCGATCCTACTACATAAATAAGGGGGTTAGGGTGGGACCCCTAACACAAAACCTCTTTCTAGAGGGAAGTTTACGTACTTCTAAGACAAGATTGGGCTTGTGGAGAATGCTTCTTTGATTAAGAGGGGCTAATGATTGCATCATGGATATGGTTTCTCCCAACATCATTTACTTTGACCAAAATTAGGAATGTTATCCCTATGTCAAGTACATTTACCAGACTAAAGGAGAATGGTTTGAAAGATTGGATAAAATCATGGACAATCTTCCTATGTCATGTACTTTTCCCTGATTAGGGAGGTTGTCCTTGTGTCAAGTACATAGGGTTGATTAGGAAAAATGGTCTGGTGGAATGAAATTCTTCCTATGTCATTGTATATTGACTTGATTAGGGCTATAGTTCCTATGTCACTTTGAATTGAATTAGGAAGAATGGTATGGTGGAAATAAATTTTCCTATGTCATTGTATAATGACCTAATTAGGGTTGTAGTCCATTTGTCACTTTTACTTGTATAGGAAAATGGTCCGGAAGAGGACAATCATTCTCTATGTGTCATTGTATAGTGACCTAATTAGGGATTTTATCCCTATGTCACATTGACCTAGATTAGGGAGAATGGTCCTAGAGGTTGTAGCCTATTAACGTCGTGCTCTTATCTCTTTCTAGAGTGAGCTTGTTTTTGCATCATGCTTTGATCTCTTTCTAGGGTGATATTGTTTGCCATACAATGCATATGTTCCTTACATTATGAGTACTAATTGGGTTATCGAAATGTGGTTGATGTTGGTGGTCGTATTGCTGATGATAGTTATCTTAATCTTGATGATCCTTCCTTATATGATTTTCAACTTGAGAACATATTAATAGTCATTATGAATACCCCCCTAGTTAAGAGGGAGCGTTGAAATTGTAACTAGGTTCAATCTTCATAATATTATGTAAAAAGTCAAAAATAATTTATTTGAGTCAAAATAAAAAAATGTTTTGTCATGTCCCATTTTGACATTGAAAAGAAAAGAAAAATTAAATTTTTAAAATTATATTTGTGTCCCCAAGTTGACCAAGTCAACCCTCCCGAAGTCAAGTCAGATCAATCTTTGTAGGCACTATTTCAGATGAGGAAACCACTATATATTGACATCACTATTCCACCATTTGGAAACCAATTCATGTATCTTATGTGAAGGAGAAATTCAGGGCTATCTGAGGCACATCCTTTTGTAATCAAGTGAGATTCCTGAGGTAGAATCTAGGACACTTCTGAGAGAGTTCATATACTATTTATGAGGTTGTTCATATGTTGTTTCTAAGGCAACATTATTGAGAATTGTTGTGGAGGTTATTGTATTGGATGGAGGACTTGGCACTTGGATAATTAGTCTACTATTTAGGTTAAATGTGCTTGGATTTCTCTTGTTGACAATAATTCTATAAGGAAAGGATTGATGGGTTTTCCCTCGTTAATGACCAAAAGTTTTTTTTGTCTCTTTGTGCATTGTGATCTCCATTTTATATATATATATATATATATAATATATATATATATATATAATATATATATATATATATATATATATATATTATACTCATTCACAAGTGATCTTCATGATAAAAAAACTAGTTTGCACTTGAATTTCAATAGATAGAACATCAACTGCGAATCATTTTGGTGATTAAGGTTATGGACTCGGTCAATAGCTCAAGCTTATAAAAGAAAGGCTAGGTGAATAAGGAAGACATATAAGGAGAAATCATTGAGAATTGTTGAGTGACACAGGATAATGATTTAAGGATATCTCGGTAATGGTAAAGAAGGAATTTCATCTAGATATCGAGTCCAAAGGAGGAAGAGTGCAAAGGGGTAGCAAGAGAGGAAAACCTAGACACAATACTAGTCATATAGATATTGAGTTGTAGGTTCATTATGTGGGCAAAAATAAAATTATATAGGTCATCATACAATAATGTTGGGTTGTACAATATAGCCTTGGGTTGTACTCTACAACCTCAAGTTGTATAGTACAGCCTCAGGTTGAAAAATAGCTATAGGCACCTAAAATAGGGGCATGGGTTATACAATACTTGTGAGTAGCAAAGTATAGGTAACAAGCAACAATAGGTAGAAATAGAAAGTCACGAGCAAGGACATATAAGTTGTACGGCCTATGGAGACAAATATTTTTCTTAGTCAATTTTGTTTTTTTACTATAATTATATTTTTCTTAGTGGGGAGATTATTTTCCTAGTTGTTAGAGCCCTTGTATGCTGAAGACTTAATTTATGAAGAAAAAATTTGAAGGGTAGTAAATTTTGTGTGCATGTGTGAGATTAATTTCATTATGCTTCTACTAAAAACTTTTTTATTTATGTTAAATCCCAATTGTGTTTTTTATTGAGTAAGATGAATTTTTTAATTAAGTTACACTAAGGAAATTACTAGAAAATATTTTTTTGATTGCGAGGTTTAAGGAAATTTAATAGTTATAACCTTTGGATTTTTTCTTGTGTTTTATAAAATTGAGAGACTGCAATCTAAGAAGATGTATGAAATGTTTGTAAATTCTCTCCTTTGAATATGTTTTGGTTTTAGACCAACTATATGCATGAAAGTGTAACAAATGGAACTACATGAAAATGCTTCAACTCTTTCCTCTAAAATCATTGCTTCACAATCTCCTTAGCCAAACCTCCCTACGACATATGAAAAATAAAATAATTTACATATGCATCTCTCAATAGTTGATCATCATTAAATCACCCTCCATGCTCTTAAATAATGGTTATTGATAAATCACATGTTAAGTCATGGATATTTTTTTGTTAAATTCAAGGAGAGATGAATTATTGGATCACTATATGTCTAGAACATAATTATGAGAATTAGATTAGATAATTACAAAATTAAATTATATAAACACACTTTACTAAAAGATACATTAGACCAAGTGAAACTTACCTAACCCGTAAGTGTGTAACTATCCTAGCATCTCCTATTAAGAATAACTTGGGATAAATTGAGGGATATAAAATTGTGACACAATCGGAGAAGGAAGGAGGAATTAAAGCCTATTATCCATTTGTTTGTCAAAATAAATCATGTCTACTTGAGCTTACAACTTTAAATACCCATTCAATCTTATAATTTTTTTTGTGCTTTGCACCCATAGATCCACTAGGATGTTTGAATTTGATGAGTTACTTTTATATGGCTCCACTTGTTCCAAAAGTGCATGTTCTCTTTCTTAAAGAAAATGTTGAAGAATGTATCAAGTTTGAGTCTTCATAATTGTATCTGAAGTCATGATGTAGTGTATTTTTAAAAATAAAAGAAAATGGAATTTTATTGTAAAAAGAAATTGACTTATTAAAGCATGGGTTTCGTGCTTGGGTAAATGGTCAATAGGTAAAATCACCCATTGTGTGCTCTAGGGATTTTATTTTTAGTCGAAGTCAAAGTCATGATGTCATAGACCCGCTAGGGCTCTTGTAAACAAGAAAGAGAAAATTTATTTTGTTTAAAAAGTGTCTTAGTGTCCACCAAATGATTAGGTTGGCTAGCCCTACAAGTCGGCCTTGAAGGGACCCTTCCAACTCACAATAAGACTATAATTATGATGCATTCAACCTCATTTGGATGTACATCAAAAACACATCTTTTTGATCTGAAGAATATAGGGAATGTGAGGAGCCTGGGAAGAATCATGAAGTCCAATGAAGGAATAGAAGGAAGATTCTTTGTCTGTGTAAAAGAGAATTTCTGAAGATGTTAGGGTTTCCACAGGTCCTAATGAAGAAAAGGCTAGCAATTGAATTTAATGAAGTTGATCTCTTGGATGGGTGGTTAATCTGATCATGGTGTGTTTGTATTTAGGGTCTATGGCCTTGAAAATCTCATTTGAAGTTGATAAGCAGAGAAATTCTTGTGGGTTTTCCCATTGTTGGAGGGGTTTCACCTTAACATAATGCCTATATCTTGTGTTCTTTGGTTTTGGCATTTATTTTATGATAAGAAAAAATAAAAAATAATCTAATAAATAAAACATAATCATAAGTAAATGTCATGAAAAGGAAAACATTGCAACCCTAACAAGTTTTCCAACATGGTATTTGAGCTTGGTTCATTAACATAAAGGCTGATAAAAGATCACAACTCCTTGAAGTGACAAAAGGAACGCAATTTTGGGCATGATATACATGGTATAAAATCTCCAAGATACCTATAAGATCTGAGAATTGTGGTAACAATTGAATTACATGAACCAAAGAAGTCCAAAGTATAGGAAACAGGGGTCATTCAAAACTACAATCTATAGTCTACAAGCCACAGTCCAAAAGTATACAACCCAGAATCTACAATAGGTCTGAAAGGATACAAGACACAATATGAAAGGAAACGGGACTACATATCTAATAATGTAGAGGTCTGAAAGTTCAACATAAATTCTAGATTCAAGCGAGTACAAATTCCAAGAATAATAGTTGCATCCGCACTACAAGGAGTTACAATGACATCCATGTAACAAGATCATCCAAATCATAGATTACAGTGATAACATCTGAATATAAGCATTGAAATCCTAGTTGGAAGCTTAAAATTTCTATTGTATACCTATGGATAAGACCAAGACCTAATTACACTATCACAAGAATAGTATTATAGCCCTAAAGATTCATTATCAGAGGTCCTAAGATTGTTACAGGTTCAAATATATACTAATAACAAAAAAAAGGTGTAATAGTATTAAAAGTGTTATCTAAAGGTTCCATCTAAAGTAATCACATATGTGTACAGATAGCCCTATGCATAATAAAAAATGTAAGTTTAGATACCTGAGTTAAAGGATAATCTTGTATATATGTAAGATCTGAAGTGAATGGGAAGTTGACTTTAAAGATATCCTCTAGTGTTGTAACAAAGGTATTCAACAGTCACCTGTAGCAAGATTTGAAGTTCGATTCTACAAGTCATCAATCAAGTATATTACACAAGTCCTAGATCGAAAATGTAATACAGGTCCAACAGAGAAAATCTGGTTTAATAGTTCTAAAATAAAAATGATCTGAAGTTAAGAAAGTGGAAGCAATTAAAGGTTACATTGGAGTCTCGAATTGCAGTTATTTTTAAGTCACCTTGAAGGTACAAACAAAAACATATTATGGCAAGAAACCATAAAGACAAATTTCTTAACCTTGAAAGCAAGAAAATTCATATAGAGACCAATTATTTACAAGAAAGGATAAGATGAGCTTTTGTAGAAATCTTGAAGCTAAAAATAGTCAGTCACCTTGAAAGTAGAGCTTGAAACAAATTGAAAGTAGGCTACAGACAATTACCATAAGGGGAGCATCTTAGTTAACATTGCATCTTAAAGAAGATAATGAAGTTGCAAGACCCTTGAAGGCAATTCATGGTTTTTGACATTATTGGAAGTCTTCACTCTTGAGTAGATCATTGAAAGTAAAAATTATTCGACTTTGGCATCTTGGAATCAATAAGAAGACTATGGAAGTCGTGGAAGTGAAACCACCTTAGATAATATAATCAAGGAGAAGGCCTTATGACAACTTCAAGCGATTATGGTTGACTAAGGTATGTAGTCATTTGCATTTGCATAGTTGAAAGGTTTATGTTTGATTTTGTTGATATTTTCTATGTATGTATTGATTATAGGGTTTGTAGACTTCATCTTTGAAATCCAAGGATTACAAAACCCTAGATGATGCTTGAAGTAGAAAAACCTTGTCAAGTGAGAAAACCCTAACCCTAATTTAATAGAAAACCTTGCACTTTACTTATAGGGTTTTTAGTCTTTAGGAAGTTCATTAATTTTTATTGATACTTAGAAACCCTAGTCAAGAGAAAAACCCTGATATTTACATATTTATTTCCTCATAAGAATCCCTAGCATTTGGTTTTACAGTTTGTAGGTAGTCTAGGGTAAATGACAAATCTTTGAAAGGATAGAATTGGATTTCAGACTCAAACCCTAGGATTGATGTTTCAAAAGGAAATATCATGAAATTTAGGGTTTGTATCTGAAAACCATAGGATTCTCCCTCTCTCTGATTTCTTAAAAACCCTAGAGTGGCACATATATTTTCGTTCACTTGTACATGTCTACTTTGCTTCGTTGTACTTGTTATTAAAGAATTACAGGTAAGAGAAATATGAGAAGGAGAAAGAAGAAAATCAACTATTGTGCTTGATAATAATAAGCATGATGAATGGTGGGAATAATAACTTGGTAATAAAGTTGGATCCTTGGGAACTCCGATAAAGATAGACTCATATGAAGTTGGACCATGAGGATTTTTTTGTTAAAAAAAGACCGCCATGGTTAGGTGAGCTTGATATTTGTTATTGGTTATCTTGTTAACATGTTATTTGTGATACCTTGAAAGATATTGGAGGTATACGTTATGGTAATTGATGGGAAATCTCATCATACAGTAACCAACATCTATGAATATCAAGATGTGTTCATGTTGGAATTTGGAAGGTAGAAATATGAAGATAACCAGAAGGTCTAGAAGGAAGTTCACTTTCACAAGGAATTTATAAACAACTTGAATATTGGGAAGTTTCATTAGAAAGCCTTCATTGATAAAAATGAGATGAAAGTGATACGGAAAATAGATGACCTAGAAAATTTTGTGAGAAGATGGCTCCATGACCTGTGATACCATGAAGGGAAAGCATGTTTTGTATAATGATATGTGGAGGAAAGAGGGAGCCATGCAAGCTATGAAAGAATACTTGTAGCTTTGATTTCTCTATGAAAGTGTATATCTCCTGAGTTGAGAGGGAGGGCATAATAAAAAAATTGAATAAAGAAGAAAAATCATGGTTGAAGCATTACATTTAGATGTTTGTGAAGGAAAAAAACTTGGATGTTCTCGAAGAAGTGCTAAAGTTGGTTTTGGTGCTGCTATAGAAGTTAAAGAAGAAAGCTTCTGATGAAGATGTGTTTGATGATGACCTAAGAAACATCAGTATATTTGAGAACCCCGAAGGTTTGAGTTTATATATATATATATATATTTAAATTTATTACTAATTGGGGTGTGATTATGAAGGATATCTCCATAAAGAAGATTGAATATTTTTTGAAGCATGCTTGGATTGGTGGATATATATGATTTAGTTTATAGGGAGAGATGAATCTTCTTGGGGCGCCAATATGCTTGGGAGGACATCTGGTCGGGTTGTGATGATGTCCAAATCCTGAAGTAGGGAGGGTGGCGGGTCTTGGAGCTCCGACATTGGATACACACCTAGATCCCTGGGTTGGTGTTATAGTGGAAGCTTGACGGTGCCTAGAGTGGTTGAAGCTTGGAACACACCTTAGTCCCACCCAATTAGATACCTTGGTCAAGTATCTAATTTGTAGCACTACATGTGCTATGACTCTTCATAGATCATATCATTTTGAGATATCCCATGTACCTATGTATATATGTAATTATGAATACACCCTAGTTAATATGGAGTGTTGAGAAATTTAACTAGTGTCAGTCTTCATAATTGTATTTGAAGTCATGATGTAATGTATTTGTCAAAAGAAAATAAAATGGAATTGTATTGTAAAAAAAAATTGTCTTATTAAAGCATGGGTTTCATGCTTGGGTCAATGATAAATTGGTCAAAGAACCCATTGTGTGATCTAGATATTTTATTTTGAGTCAAAGTCAAATTCAAGATGTCGTAGACCCATTAGGGCTCTTGTAAACAAGAAAGAGAAAAATTGTTTTGTGTAAAATGTGTCTTAGTGTCCAGCAAATGATCAGGTCAACCAACTCTACAAGTTGGCATTGCAGGGACCCTTCCAACTCACGAGAATATTATAAGTATGATGCATTCGACCTCATTTCGATGTACATCAAACACACATATTTCTGATCTTATCTGAAGAAGATAAGGAATGCCAGGAGCCTAGGAAGAAGCATGAAGTCCAACAAAGGAATATTCTTCATTTTTGGAAAAGAGAATTTATGAAGATGTTAGGGTTTCCACAAGTCCTAATGAAGAAGAAGCTAGAAGTTGAATTTGATGAAGCTGATCTCTTGGATGGGAGGCTGGTTTGATCATGGTGTGTTGGTATTTAGGTTCTATGGTCTTGGAAGTCTCATCTAAAGTTGATAAGAAGAGTTCTTCTTGTGGGTTTTCCCCTATTGGAGTGGTTTCGCCTTGACATAGTGCCTATATCTTGTGTTCTTTAGTTTTGGAATTTATTTGATGATAAGGAAAAACACAAAATAATCTAATAAAGAAAACATAATCATAAGTAAATGTCATGAAAAGGAAAATATTGCTGCCCTAACCAGTTTTCCAACATAAAGTTGTTGCATGCTTATCTTATTAAAAACATGGATAACTCATTATACTTGTCAACGTTGGAAAAAACTTAATACATTTTTGTGTGTTATTTTTTAAGCTTGGTGCTAGTTTATGCATCACATAGTTTGAGCTTAGAGCCAAATTCACATATACAATAGGTGATGCAAAATATTGCATAGTCCTTGTTTCATGAACCAATATGGAACATGTGTTTTATTTGTGCACCCTAACAATGTTTTACTAGACAATAGCTTGCATGGTAGCATTACAACTCCGAATGTTTACATAGTTAGCTTAGTGGAAACTATTTTCACCTCATGGCATCAAACAACTATTAGTATTAACTAAAATTCAAAGATGGACAATCTAAAAATAGTTAAATCACTATATGTTATTCTTATACCATATGTTCCTTATATATTGTATTGAACTTTTTTATTATTATTATTGTTCTAAACGTACCTTCAATTACTTTTCAGACTTGAAAAATATTTTTTTGATGCAATTTTCTTATGACATTTCACCTCTCCCTTAACAATGCCTTAAATATTTCTACATGCAATTGAAACAATAGTTAGACTCCAATTATGGAATGATCTACATATCATGTGAAACCAAAGGGGATCTCATCATGTCATAGTGGTTTTTTTGCACTCATTAATCCTTTGAATGAACTCACAACTAGAAAAAAATTAGAGCCTTTTGCAAAGAGCATCATCCAAGTAATGATTTCATTTTAGCCAATTCCAATAAGAATGTTTTCTTATTGCAATTTGTTTGAGCTCATTTAATTTCAATATTAATTTCCATTGTATAATACTCATAACTAAATAAAATGTCTACAATACAAATCAATGACATGCTAAGGGAAAGAAAAATTTATGTGCCACCACTCGCATATTTTTTTGCAACTTGTGGCAATTTCTTATTAACACCTTCTTTTCCATCGAATGGTATAGAACATTATGCTTACTGCAACAAGGACATCCTTTTTCCATTATGCTCACACCATATAATGCATGGTGGAAAAAGAAACATGATTACCAATCTCTTTGTGTAAGTCATCATTGTAGTGATTCTTCCCATATCTTGCTATAGTTTCTTATCCATGGTATGAACATGTCATTTCTCCAAAGTTGGCCAAGTTATGTGTCTTGTGCTTGAATGGTTCTTTTATAATATTGGTAACAACATATTCATAGATATCAAAGAGCTCCAAGATCAATTATTTTAATTATTCTATTTCATTAATGATCTAATTACTAGACAAGTATTTAATTTTCTTACCTCACCACAATGTGCATTTTTTAATAGACAAATGGAAAGACCTACTATCTTCATATCATTTCCTTATTTTTTCTTATCTCCAACTCTTAATAACATACTTAGTAAAAAAGTTACATAACTATTACTAGAGACTAAAGCATTGCTTTTTTAGCTATGGCGCAATGGAATCTTCTATAGATTTATATTTTTATCCAATATCCACAATTACTAGCTCTGTATAGTATAATTCATTAAACGTTATGGGCATGTCTATAGCATTGTCTTTATTAATATGAAGTATTGTAACATGTATCTTTGTTGTTAAATCAAACACTGCATCTTTATGTTTATTGTCAAATTAGAAAGTTCATTTTTTATTCGTTGTTAAATCAATGATTGCATTTTCTTATTTGTTATTCCATGTTAAGACTTGAATTGCAACTGCTTTGAGCTTGTTTTATGATGTCCTACAATTTATTGACAACAACCCTTTATCACTTTTATATTTTTCTTCACTAGTAGAGTTTACAAGAACTCATTGCCGCATCTTGTTCCTTGCATTGAAACTAGATTTATTGCAACAGTTCAACTAATTATAGTGTTTCTGACATTTATTCTATTGTAGTAGAATAAATTGCACCCTTGCTCACGTTTTTAAAACTATTTGTGATAATAATTTTCTATAATTACATACCTAAGACTTGCTTCAACACATTTCTATGTTCAAGTGAAGATATCAAGGCAAGAGACTACATTTTCCTCTACAAGGTTTCTAAATACAAAAATAATCTAGTGGAGATGGTATACATATTTGAATTATATGTACTTTTTAATGCCAATATAGAGTATGATTTTGTTGAATCCATGCACACTCTCCTTTTATTGGATTATATCTAATTTTCAAAAATAAAGTACTTTTCAATATTGGAATATGTCAAGTTAAAGTGCATGATACTTGTCACTTATTGATTGAATTTTCTACACATTCAATATGCATAAGTATAGCCAAAATGTGTGAATCTAAATAAAATATTGCATACAAAGTTTGTAAACACCAGCTTAGATGTTACATTACATATTTGGTCCACTATATACCCACATAAACCCTCTAACAAACTATCACATTAATAACAAACTATGCCCAAATGAAAATTATTTTAAATAGAGAATAGAAACTTAAATTTAAATAAATACACACAACAAATATTTGTTGTTATAATTATTATGCATATTAATCAAGGAATTTAATACCACCTTTAATTACTAATCTCGATAGAATCCCAAGTTTATCTCCAAGCTTTGTAAACTTGTGACTATCAAACGGTTTAGTCATTAGATCAACAATATACTCTACTATAGGAAAATAATAAAGGTAAATATCTTCATCAACAACCAATTAACTAATGTAATGGTGATGAACTTCAATATTGTTAGTTTTTGGCATGATAGACTAGGTTCTTCACCATCTTGCAAAGACTCTGATTATCACAAAAAAGTGAGGTTAACATTGTTTAGTCTAGTTTGAGATTGACCACTACCCTTCATAACCACATTGCCTCACACCTATGCTAACAACTTCTTTGTATTCTATTTCATTGGAAGATCAAGGAATTGTAGGTTATAGTTGCATTTCCATGAAATTACTTTTGAACCAAAAGCGAACACATAACATAATATGAAATTCATTATATCAACTAATCTAACTAATCATAATCAGTGTCCCCTACTAGCATGAAGTCAATATATCTCTAATATAGAATTTTGATACCAAAGGTTCTTTTAAAATATCAAAAGACTCATTTTGAATCTTACCAGTGCACCTATTAAGGCTTAGAGATGAATTGAGAAAGAAAACTTGCTACAAAATAGAGGCTTAGTGTGGTGGTAGTGAGAATAATCAAATTTCATACCAATTGTCTATACAATGACTCATTGATCAATGGTGAGTGACTTCACTTTTAGATTTTTGTCCCAAATTCCATAGGTGCAGATGTAGGATTACATTCAATGATTCTAATTTTTTCTAAGAGATTTGTGGTATACATGACATGTGATAAAAATATAATATTATCAAATTTCCAAAAGAAATAAATCTAAAAATCATGGAACAAACCTAGATATATTAATTAGACACTTCAGATTCAAACAAGGACATTGTTAGACCTGATGTTGGAAATCAACTTGCTCTTGTCTCTTTGTGATGCCTTAAGGGGAATGGCGCAAGATAGAGAAAAAGAAAGGGAGAAAAGCCTAACTTTTCTCCCCATATGTATATTAGTTTGGTTTTTGTATGTTCTAATTATCATCAGTCATGGACTTGATGATGCTATGTTTCTTAGAAAATGCAACATGTAATTTTGTTTTAATTAATAAAATTACGACTTTTTCTTTGGAAAAAAAAAGACTAGATATATTAATTCAAAAACATAATAAATATCAAACTTTATTTGTTGAATCATGTTGTCATTAATTTTGATGGAAATGTCATTTCCATAAAAAAATGGTATCACAAAACTGATTTCCATAAAGAGAGTGGGTGTAGAACAGTTTTTTCTACATTTAAAATTCTTAAGACACTAATGAATATTAAAAAACCAAGCTCGGGAAGACTTTTAAAGTCCATATAAGAACTATACCAACCAACAAAATATATTTTCATTTTCATGAATCTAAAACCTTTTAAGTGGTGCCATTTATACATCCTCTAATTATCCATTCAAGTAGATAATATTAACATCCATCTAATATACCTTCCATCTAACATAAGTAGCAATGCAAATAACCAAGGGAAAGGTTTCATATTTACAACAAGAGAAAGTTCCTATATCCTCTACCCCTTTCTCCTATGAATTTTATTTATGGAAAATATGAATCATGCACTTGTCCAAAGAGCCATCTATTTTACATTTAAATTTCCTAGTGAAAATCATTCTCAACTTCAAATATAACAAGTATTAAGAGGAATCAAATCCATTGGTGAAAACCATTTTTTAGCATAAAACTTGATGAAAGGTATGTAGCTCAAGGAATTTGATCCCTCTTGATGCTTGATAGATTAAATGGATATTGATTGGTTTTTATTTTAGTTCTAAGCAAACTCTATATTTATTTTTGTGTAATCGAAATCACACTTATTTTTTGTTTTATATTATTTAATTTAATTTAAACCAACATGTGAAAGCATTACCTGTGTTATTTTATGTTACATTATGCAAATACTATGTAATACTAGGTTGTAGAGCACATCCTGGTGCTATAAATCTATTTATAGCCATTGGGTTACTTCCTCAAAGGTAGTGTTGATAGCACCAAAACCATTGTTTTTCTTCAGTGCATCATATATTACCTTCATGAAAACATTCCATTTGGATTTCCTTTAGCTTCTTCAAATGTGGTAGGTTCAATTACAACAAAAATTAGAGAAAAAATTACCTTATCATCTGTTGGCATTATGATGTATGTGTTGTGCTTGATGGCAACCCACTCATAGAAGATCAATTCAAATTCACATATACACAACCAGATGAGTCCCCAGAAGAAAATATCAGATGTGTCAGAATACATGGGAAGCAGGACAAAGGAATCAGATGACAATTTATAGTGCAACAGTGTTATTTTCGGGTTCCGTAGGTGCACCGTCCAAAAGATGCGGACATTACCAGGTTGCGCAGTTCATAAGATGCGGATAAGTTCGCATGCACTCCGAACAAAAAGTGAAAACCTAAAATGCATGTATTTTCATGCAGAGAAAAGTGCGCACGTCGAAAATCTTATGTTTGGTCCATGGTATTTAGTCCGACGCTTTTGATCGTATGGTTTTGGTCCATGGTTTTGCATCTAAACCCAGGTTTTGGATCCCTAGTATTGGATCTCTATGGTTTTGGTCCATGGTTTGAGAAAGGCCTTGACTATAAAAAATGGAAGGAGATCATTTTGTCAATTCACTTGTGTGTGTTGAATATCTTAAGAGCTAGATCTGAAATTCTAGTGATAGGTTTATGAATGATAGCTAGATCTGAATCAAGGAGAAACCTGAGCATTATAACGCGGATCTACTAATCTCTTTGGGCATGATCAGATCTGTGAATCTAACAGTCTGGGGTATAATTGAGGACTGATAAAGTGTCTGTACTCAGAGGTGCACAGGCCAGAAGACAGCGCAGGTGCGTAGGTGCGTAGACCAAAAGACAATGCAGGTGCGGAGGTGCGCAGGCCAGAAGACAGCGCAGGTGCAGAGGTGCGCAGGCTAGAAGATGGATCAGGTGTGGAGGTGCACAGTCAAGTGGACAGTGTAGGTGCAGAGCTGCACAGAAAAAAGAACAGAAGAAAGAGAAGGTGCGGAGCTGCGCAGACTCGACACAGAAGAAGTGCAGATATCCGCGAGTTTCTATTGGTGAAGTTGCGGACTTTTCTTGAAATATATTTTGGTTGCCTTTTGTCTATTGTTGCAGAGTTATGGGTTTAGAATCGGTGTCTGGTTACTGGTATTGCTTTTCAGGTTACTGCATTCTGAGAAGCTATTGGTTGATTCATTAGTTGTTTGTGGAAAGGAGATTGGTTGATTCACATGTACTTGATGATTATTTAATGTTCATGGATCCAGTATGAAAATTTATGAAATGTGGTCCCTAAAAGAAAAGAGAAGGTTGTAGCCTTCTGCAGGTTGAAGCCTGCATACTGGTAAAGGACTGCACCAGTACAAAATCATTGTAAAAAGAAGTTTCTAATTGGAAGAAGATAGAGACATATTGCAGCAGGTGGTTTTCACCCACATTGGGTTTCCACCTTATATCTTGTGTGACTGTTGCTCTATTTTTGTTCTTGTTATATGGTTCGGACACACAGATTAATATATTATAAGTTTGGAAGGTATACACTAGTCTCATCTGCAAATATTTGTATAAATTGAAAAAGTTTGATAATACTGATTCACCCCCCCTCTCAGTATTATTTCCAACAATTGGTATCAGAGTAAGGTCCTTCGGGAAAATCTTGATCGCTTGAAGGAAGATCTATCATCATGAGCAACTACGAAAAGGAAGCATCTATCAAGCCACCGATATTTGATGGGACCAACTTCGTCTATTGGAAGGTAAGAATCACTGCCTATCTTCAATCTCTTGGTACAAAAGTTTGGGATATTGTGGAAATAGGATACACATTTCCGTCAGCAACTCCTACAGATTCAGCTGGTAAGAAGCAGTATGAAACAAATGCAAAAGCTGTCAATACTCTATTGGGAAGTCTATCTGAATCAGAATTTGTCAAGGTGATGCAGCTCAAAAGCGTAAAAGAAATATGGGACAAGATCGTTCTGAGCTATGAAGGAGATGAGCCGGTAAAACGAGCAAAATAGAAAACTCTTAGAATTCAATATGAAAGTCTCAGAATGCATAATGATGAAAGTGTGGCTAGCTATTTCCTACGTATAGATGAGATCATAAATTGTATGAAAAACTTGGGTGAATAAATAAAAGAAGTTGTTTTGGTTGAAAAAGTTCTAAGATCTTTGTCTCCTAAGTTTGATTCAAAAGTTTTTTCCATAGAAGAAAAGGATAATCTAAAGAATCTTACCATGTCATAATTACACGGAATTATAACTTCTTACGAAATGAGAAAAGGAGGACCATCAGACAGAAGAGAAGCTGCATTCAAAGCTTCAGGAAAAGGAGATTACTATGAGCCAGGACATATGTCAGAAGAAGAGGAAGAATCAAATTTTGTCAAGAACCTTCAACGGGGAGCTGGAAGATGCAGAGGTAAGCTACCTTTCAAATTCTTTGCTTGTGGAAGAGTCGATCATTATGCTGCAAAATGTCCTCATAAAGATAAACTAGACAGAGGTAAGGAACCTGTTAGATGGAACAGAAAACAGTATGTAAGTAAGAAGAGCTATTATACTCATGAAGGCAGTGATGGACTTTCAAATAGTGATGAAGATGAACAAGGTCATGATAATAGACTTTTGATGGCTTTTGAAGATGATTATTTCTTGGATGCTATAAATGAAGAAGGTTTTTATGAAGAAATTTCTAAACTTAAAATTTGTTTAGAAGAAAAGAATATGATTATAGATACTCTAACATTCCAACTTGCTGAAAAGGATAAACACAATGAAACGTTAGAATGTGAAATTGTGGGACTTAGAAAGGAAATTGAGAAAACAAAAGCTCTTAATCTCAGATTTGCTAAAGGATCTGAAACTTTAGATGAGATTATCAAAGTGCAGCGTTCTCCTCTAATCAAGACAGGGCTCGGATATTCCGAAGAAGCGTCTCAATCTCAGAAGCAAGCACAGACGCCATCCACCTCCAAAAGTTATCTTGATGCAGCAAGGAGAAATGAACAGCAAAAGCATGATGCAAATCACCAGGTAAATCAGGGACAAGTTGCTTCAAGAATGATCAAAGATTATTGGGAGCAATCTACTTCAAGGATGAACAGAAGCCTCAACCGACCACAGGTAAATCGTTCTCAATTTAGCTCAAGAATGGATGGAAACTACAATCATATGGTTGGTAGATTTGATAGTCGCAGGAATTTCTTCAATGGCCAATGTTTCTCTTGTCATAACTTTGGTCATAAAGCTTCTCAGTGTGTTGCCTACAAGACCATCATGACTAGGGAAGCTCAAAAACAAAGGGGTATGATAGGAATCATGAAAAGAACCTACAATAACTTCTTTACTCTTGAAAATGAAAGAGAATGCACTATCTGTAACAATTTCGGTCATGAAGATTCTGAATGCAGGAGCAGGTTTCGGTAAACAATTCAAAAGGAGCAGGTTTCATTGAGTTCCAAAACATGGAGAAAGAAATAACTACAACCAGAAAGATATGGGATCGCCTTATATGCAGAAGGACAGGAAAATCAATGTTACATTGACAGCAGATGCTCAAAACATATGACAGGTGATAAAGGAAAACTTCAGTCATATACTGCCTTAGAAAGGGAAAAGAAGGTATCATTTGGAAATGACACCCCTGCATTCATAAAAGGTAAAAGTTATGCTCAGTTGAAAAAGAAGGTCAAAGCTGGTAATGTTATGTATGTTGATGGCTTAAAGCATAATTTATTGAGTGTTAGTCAAATGTGCGATCAAGGAACTGAGGTAATATTTAGATCAAATGGATGCATTGTTCGTGAGCTTGACACAGGAAAAACAGTGATCAAAGGCACAAGAACTCCAAATAATCTATACATATTCAAAGAAGGAGAACAACAATGCTATCTGAGCAAGAATGACGAACACTAGCTATGGTACAGAAGATTGGGGCATCTTAGCTTCTCCCAGATCAGGAAAGCATGCAAATATCAAGCAGTTCGTGATCTTCCTGACATCAGAATTCCAGATAATACAATATGCAAATCATGTCAATTTGGTAAGCAAACCAGAACTAATTTCCCTGAGAAGGAAGGTTCAGCTAGCAGGCCACTTGAACTTGTCCACACTGATATATGTGGTCCAACTAGGAAGAGGTCACCTTGAGAAGAGTATTTCATATTATTCATTGATGACTTTTCAAGGATGTGTTGGATAGGACTCATGAAGTATAAAGATGAAGCTTTCGAAAAGTTCAAGTCATTCAAAGCTTTGGTTGAAAACCAATCAAATCGCAGAATCAAATGTCTCAGATCTGATCGAGGAGGGGAATTTACCTCAGATGAATTTTTTGATTTTTGTGAAGAACATGGAATCAGAAGGGAATTTTCTGCTGCAAGGACTCCTCAGCAAAATGGAGTAGTGGAAAGGATAAACAGAACAATTCAACAAATGGCCCGTACTATGCTTGATGAGTCTGGAACTCCCGCAACCTTCTGGGCTGAAGCCGCATTTGCTGTTGTTACTATTCTCAACAAGACAAACGTCCGGGTAAACAGCACTTAGACTCCTCATGAACTTTGGTATGGTAATACTCACACGGTAAAATACTTCAAAATCTTTGGAAGTAAATGCTACATTAAAAAGACTGATGAAAATCTTGGCAAGTTTGAACCTAGAGCAGATGAAGGCATTCTACTTGGCTATTCTCCTCACAGCAAAGCTTACAAATGTTACAATAAAAATCTTGGAAAAATCGTTGAAAGCATTGATGTAGTGTTTGATGAAGAAGGAAACTCTCCTAGACAAGAAAAATCTGAAGTTTTCGAAGATGGCGAAGACTATCCGTCAACATCAAATCAGATTCATGATGAAGAAGAAATCCATGAGGTACCAGAAGAACAGATAAGGATAGAAGAGAAGACTCCATCCAGATATGTTCAGAAGAATCATTCGGAATCCCAAATTCTGGGGCATAAAGAGGCAAGTGTACAAACAAGGAGAACCATTTCAGAAGCTTCAAGCTATCTAGCCTTGCTCTCCTCTATAGAACCATAGAATGTAAAAGAGGCATACAAAGATGAATGTTGGATCAAAGCCATGGAGGAAGAACTTGAACAGATTGAGAAGAATAACACTTGGGAGTTGGTTCCTAGACCACAAGATAAAAATGTCATAGGGACAAAATGGATTTTCAAAAATAAGCTAAATGAAAATGGAGAAGTTGTTAGAAACAAGGCAAGACTTGTTTGTAAAGGGTATGCACAACAAGAAGGCATAGACTTTGAAGAAACTTTTGCTCCAGTTGCCAGACTTGAGGCTATAAGAATGTTCCTTGGTCTCTCTAGCTTTCAAAAGTTTAAAGTATTTTAGATGGATGTAAAATTTTCCTTTCTGAATGGAGACTTAAATGAAGAACTATATATTGAACAACCTGATGGGTTTATCCTTAGAAATGATCCAAAACTTGTATGTGGACTTAAGAAGGCACTCTATGGTCTTAAACAGGCTCCAAGGGCATGGTACTATCATCTGGACAAATACCTTCATCAATAAGGATTCTCAAAAGGCTCAGCAGATAGCAATCTATATATAAAAATTGATAATGATAAATTGCTAATACTTGTTGCATACGTTGATGATATCATTTTTTGCAGCAATGAAGAAGCCATGAATCAAAACTTTGCTTTGGTGATGCAAAAAGAATTTGAAATGTCTTTGCTTGGTGAGGTGACATACTTCCTTGGGTTACAAATCCAACAAAATAAAGATGGTATCTTTTTATCACAAACCAAGTACCTAAAGTAGATCTTGAAAAAATATGGCATGGAAGACTCAAAACTGATATGTACCCATATGGTAATAGGATGCAGCCTCAGCGCTAATGATGAATCAGTAGCAGTACATCAACCAACCTACAGATCCATGATTGGCATTCTACTCTATCTGACAGGAACTCGGCCAGACATCATGCATGCAGTGGGAATAGTTGGAAGATTTCAGGCTAGTCGAAAGGAAGCACACCTCCAGGCAGTTAAGAAGATCTTCAAATATCTTCAAGGAACACAAAAAAGACATGCATGAAAGGCTGCGCCTCCTAACACCGAAAGAGAGAGACGGACTATATGTACGAATTGGAATACAGATTGTTAGAGGGACGGGAAGCTGGGCATTTCAGGTGGAATGAAATGAGAAGCGCTACTATCCAAGAAGAGATAGTTCGGGGTTGGTGCCAAATTTATATACATAATTACGCTATTGACTTACTTACGGTTGACCATTTAGCTTACAGTTCCTTTACGGGTCTTGATATGCCCGGATTGGGCTTTTTCCTGAAGGCAAGTAAGAAGGCAAGCTTACGCACCTCGTCTTATGGTATCCTAGAGATGCAGATCTCACACTTCATGAATATACAGATGCAGATTGGGCAGGAAGCATGGATGACAGAAAAAGCACTAGTGGTGGTGCATTCTTTATGGGATCTAGATTAGTATCTTGGTTCAGCAAGAAACAAAGTTCAATTGCTTTATCTACAGCTAAAGCAGAATATGTGGCTGCTGCATCTTGTTGCACACAACTTCTTTGGATGATGCAAACTTTGCAAGATTTTCAAATCACCTATACTCTTCCTATCTCCATCTTCTATGATAATACAAGTGCAATCAGTATTTCAAAAAATCCTATCATGCATTCAAAGACTAAGCACATACCTATCAAGTATCATTTTCTAAGGGAACAAGTGCTTAAACAAAAGGTTAAATTGGAGTATGTTCCTTCCAAGGAACAAGTTGCTGATATACTCACCAAACCATTGCCCGGGGAGACATTTGAATACCTCAGATAGAAGCTGGGGGTCGTTGATGCATCATCTTGCTGTTGAATCTTGTCTATGGTTGTACACAGGTGGATACGCGTACCGGTTTATGAGGGTACATTTGCGTGGGTCTGACAGAGACCTTCTGGCACACGTTCAGGGGGAGCATATATTCTTCTATAATGCATTGTTGGCATTATCTTAGAAGTCCTTGGTTTGATTTCACAGTTGTTTTGGTGGAATAGATGATTGCTGATCTGAAGGTTGATTGACAGATATTGATGATATTTGTTGATAGCTATCATAGCCTTGATGTAGATCTTTTTGTCTCTATGTCATTTCAAGGTCATGTAACGACCTATTTTTGTTTCCCCACTATGCATGGGATGAATGATGTATGTTCTTGATTTATTCCCACTTGGATGGGAGATGGATGTATGTATGAGTCTTTGTCACTTATGATGTATGGAGTCATGTTCTTTTAGAACATCTTTTTGGCAGACATTGCTTACAGTCAGGGGGATCATGAACAGCACTTCAGCAGAGCAGGAGACTTCAGCATAGACAACAGGTACTCAGGGGGAGTATAGTCAGCAGAATGGTCCGGCCTTTTCCCTTGATGTCAAAGGGGGATAGTGATTAGGTATTGTTTCCATCAAGTCCAAAGGGGGAGATTGTTGGCATTATGATGTATGTGTTGTACTTGATGGCAACCCACTCATAGAAGATCAATTCACATTCACATATACACAACCAGATGAGTCTACAGAAGAAAATATCAAATGTGTCAAAATACATGGGATGCAGGACAAAGGAATCAGATGACAATTTATAGTGCAATAGTGTTATTTTCAAGTTCCACAGGTGCACTGTCCAAAAGATGCAGACATTACCAGGTTGCGTAGATGCGCAGTTCATAAGATGTGGATAAGTTCGCATGCATTCCGAACAAAAAGTGTGAACCTAAAATGCACGGATTTTCATGCAGATAAAAGCGCGCACATGGAAAATCTTATGTTTGGTCCAAGGTATTTAGTCTGACGCTTTTGATCCTATGGTTTTGGTCCGTGGTTTTGCATCTAAACCCAGGTTTTGGGTCCCTAGTATTGGATCTCTATGGTTTTGGTCCATGGTTTGAGAAAGGCCTTGACTATAAAAAAGGGAAGGAGATCATTTTGCCAATTCACTTGTGTGTGTTGAATATCTTAAGAGCTAGATATGAAATTCTGGTGATAGGTTTCTGAGTGATAGCTAGATCTGAATCAGGGAGAAACCTGAGCATTATAAGGCAGATCTACTGATCTCTTTGGCGCATGATCAAATCTGTGAATCTGATAGTCTGGGGTATAATTGAGGACTGATAAAGTGTCTGTACCTGGAGGTGCGCAGGCCAGAAGATTGCGCAGGTGCGGAGGTGCGCAGGCCAAAAGACAGCACAGGTGCGGAGGTGCGCAACCAAGTGGACAGCGCAGGTGCGGAGCTGCACAAAATAGAGAATAGAAGACAGAGAAGGTGCGGAGCTGTGTAGACTCGACACAGAAGAAGTGCGGATATCCGCAGGTTTCTATTGGTGAAGTTGTGGACTTTTCTTGAAATATATTTTGGCTGCCTTTTGTCTATTGCTGCAGAGTTCTGGGTTTAGAATCAGTGTCTGGTTACTGGTATTGCTTTTTAGGTTACTGCATTCTGAGAAGCTATTGGTTGATTCATTAGTTGTTTGTGGAAAGGAGATTGGTTGATTCACATGTACTTGATGATTATTTAATGTTCATGGATCCAGTATGAAAATTTATGAAACATGGTCCCTAAAAGAAAAGAGAAGGTTGTAGCCTTCTGCAGGTTGAAGCCTGCGTACTGGTAAAGGACTACACCAGTACAAAATCATTGTAAAAAGAAGTTTCTAATTGGAAGAAGATAAAGACATATTGCAGCAGGTGGTTTTCACCCACATTGGGTTTCCACCTTATATCTTGTGTGACTATTGCTCTATTTTTGTTCTTGTTATATGGTTCAGACACACAGATTAATATATTATAAGTTTGGAAGGTATACACCAGTCTCATCTGCAAATATTTGTATAAATTGAAAAAGTTTGATAATACTGATTCACCCCCCCCCCCTTTCAGTATTATTTCCAACATCATCAACTTGCATAATTTGTTTCCCTATTATATAGACTGACCTTCTATTATCTTTTGTAACTCAACTTTCAATAAATCCTTTATAGTGGTACAATACCACTTCTCTCTTTTGTAGGCCTTTCTAATATTTTTGTGAATACTAAGAATCACACCTTCTCTACTAGATCCCCCCATAATTTGACTCCTCTAATTTTTATGAATAAGTTTGAGTGCAAATTAATTTCAACATCAGAACTTGTTCCAAGATCAATGATAATTATTCATGCATTACGATCCATAAACACCCTCATTTGGATCCTTGGATTGGAATTGTTTATTTTTAAATATTGTGAATGGCCAAGGACCAAGATTTAAGTAATATGTAAATATTTTATATGGAAATATAATAAAGTGAAACATACCAATTACTATAAGACAAACACTAAGAGATTCATAGGGGGTTATGATTCCAGAAGAGAGGGGGTTGAAAGGGGGGGTCCAAGGGAAAATACACATCTGATAGTTCTATGTCACATTCCTAAATTAATTCTCATTACCGTGTAATCCACATTTGACTTTTTTTTCTATGTGGTTCATGGTCCCCAGAGATCTGTGACCGCTACGCACACATAATAATTTTACTATGAATATTTACCCAAAAGGATCACTTCCTACCAGCTCAACCGCAGACACTTACCCTAAGAGTGTTGAGAGAATTGAACATGTGACATCTCAATAGCAAAGATAATTTAATGATGAGGACTTGACCAATTGAGCTAACTGATGTAGGGGCATCCATAATTCTCATTGGCCGAGAGATCAAAATCGTTTACTAGAGGAGTTGGTTCCTCAAGGTGTGGTTTGTTAGATTAGGATTTATTTAAAATTTCCATGTCGTTTATTAAAATTAGACAATTTGTTATAGTTTGTTTATTTTTTCCAAATTGGTTCTCAAATCCTATCTTCAAGGATTTGAACCGAATTTATGTAATTTTAAATGTTTCTTTGATTAATGAGAAAAATCAATCAGAGTGTGAGAGTGAAATTTTCCTATGAGAACTTTGTATTATCATAACTAATCCTTCTACAATTTTATTTTCCACACAGAGTCAATAAACATTGTGTTTTTATCGAACCCAAGATCTGTAAAACGATAAGATCGCATTAGAGTGGTTGCAGGAGGGAAGAGAAGGGAGAGGAGTTACCTTAAAAGTGTCGCGGAGCCAAGAGGAGAGACTCAAAGGAGCACAGAGGGTTGAGAGGAGTCGAAGAGTCAAATTGGAATTAACACTAAAAAGGCCAACAATTAGCCATTTCTGACGTTTAGAGAGATTATGTCAATTTTCAGATCCTAGGGTTGTTTATTGATAGAATCCTGTAACAGATACTTAGCTCGGAAAGCTCAGAGATCTCAGATCCCGTAACTTTAATTTAAATAGAACCTAGGACTAGGAGGCCAGGGACCATCAAGTGATGGCAATGAAAATTATTTTTGTTCCCTAGACCTGTTAAGTGATGAAAATTGTGGGGCCTCCATAAGGTGAGTGATTTGGCGGGGTATTATTATTGGTTAAAGAATTAAGTGGGCCATACTGGAAGGTTAGAATCTCGTAAGGCATTTTATTGTATTTTTGAAGAGTTCCGAGGAGTCGAGGTCACAGAATTTGTATGGAATAAGGACAATACACGGAGGCTATTCGCGCTTGTTTCCTTTGTAATTTCTCTATTGTATTAAATCCTTCCCACTGCGAATTTTTAACAAGGAGTTAGAATCTAGAGGGTATTGAAGGAAGCATATTTTAGAGCGACCAACTTCTTGGGGCCAATTTTATGCAAATTCTAAGTAGATTTGGATCAATTGGTATCAGATTAGACCCTGCATTTGCTTCAGAGAAACAATAGTTGGAGATGAGAGATTTAAGAAGGAAGAAATTGAAAAAGAAGAAGTCACCGAAGAACTAGCAGAGACTAAGGTTCTAGGGGAAGTTTTGGGTTTTGTCATGAAACCAAAACCAAATATATTTTTCTACATAGGCAATGTGCATCCGGAGGAGTTGATTGATTGGATCACAAAGATGAAAAAAAAATTTGAATATAAATAAATGTATGAGAAGAAGAAGGTCAAGTTTCTAGTGAAAATATTGAAGGGACATGCAACTCTCTACTGGGATGGTGTGCAGACAAAGAGAAGAAGAAATAATAAGAAAAATATCAAGAGCCGGGACAAGATGATAGAAAAACTTAGAGGTAAATTTCCACCCAAAAATTACCAATTGGATTTGTTTATAAGCATGCATAACTTTAGACAGAGAGGCATGGTAGTTAGGGAATACACAGAGGAGTTATACAAAGTGAACATTAGAGATATATATGTGGAAGAGTCCGTGGAGAATACTGCAAGGTACATTAATGGGATTAGATTGGACACTCGAGATGAAATAAGTGTACTGTCACCAAGGACAGTAGAGGAGGCATACCAATTGGATCTTAAAGCATACAATAATCTTACAAGGAAACAAGCAAGTAGAGGTAAAGGTGTTGCTAGAAGCTGAGGACAACAACTAAGCAAAGGGATCTCTACTACACGTAAATATGGGACTAATATCTATAGTCCACAATGATAACAAGAAGGTGATTCCATAGTCCAAATATCTTCTTCTAGAGGAGAAGGAAGAGGTAGGAGAGAGGTTCATTGCTACAGGTGTGGCAAGCTTGGACACATGCCAAAGGAATGTTGTTGCAACTCCAGTAGAAGAGGAAGAGGCATAGGTGCAGGAAGTAAAGAATGTGCCAAAGACAAGAGAAGCCCTGATAATGAAAAAGGTGCTTCTCAAGCAGGAGAAGGAAGTTGTTGAGCCAACTGAGTGGATATCCTTGTTCTGGATTATTTACAAGGTCCAAGGTAAGTGTTGTAAAGCTATGAATCATAATGGTAGCACAGATCACCTAGTGTCCATAGAGTTTGTAGAGAAGATGCAGTTGAAGAAGCAAAAGCACCCAACACCCTACAAGGTGTCTTAGCTGCAGAAGGGACATCAAATTTTGGTCAATGAATAGTGTGAGATTGAGCTATAGATTGGTAGCTATAAAGATGATATTTTGTGTGATGTGATGTTGATGGATGTGTGTCACATTCTGCTTAGAAGACTGTGGCAATTTGATAGAAGTGTGGTGAATGATGACAAGAGAAACGATTATAAGTTCCATAAGGATTGCATTAAGCATACTTTGTTGCCATTGCAAGAAGAAGGGACTTCTAGAAGCAGTGATTCAAAGGCAGTGTTGATGAGTAGTAAGAAATTTCTACAGCAAATGAATCTAGAAAAGGTAAATTTTGCGATTGTTTGTATGCCTAGAGTAATTATTACTTCTAGTATTCTCTCTTATTTTCATGTAGAATCAAGAGATTCTAGAGGAGTATCATGATATTGTGTTCAATGATTTCCTAAGTGAGTTTCCACCAAAGAGTATTAATCATCACATTGACTTAAATACTAGGAGCTAGTTTTCCTAATAAATTTTCCTACCGCATGACACCTAAGGAGAATGAGGAGATAAGAAAGAAAGTGCAAGATTTTTTGGATAAGGGATTGATTAGAGAGAGTCTTATTCCATGTACAATACCCATAGTATTGATTCCAAAGAAGGATGGAGGATGGTGCATGTGTACAGACTCTAGAGCCCTACACAAAATTAGAAACATATATCGTTTTACCCTGCCACGAATTGATGGTTTATTGGATTGTTTGAGTTGTGCATATTGGTTTTCCAAAATTGATTTAAAGAGTGGATACCATCAAATCATATTCAAAGAGGGAGATGAGTGGAATGCTACATTTAAAACTAATGAAGATTTATATGAATGGATCGTCATGCCATTTGGATTATCTAATGCACCAGTACATTCATGATATTGATGAATGAAGTACTGAAATAATTCATAGGGAAGTTTTTTATTTTTTACCCGGATGAAATTTTAGTGTACAATCAAACAAAGGAGGAGCGTTTGAGGCATTTGAGGTATGCGTTGAAGAAATTGCAGCAAGAGAAGTTACTTGTGAATTGAAGAAATGTTCCTTTTTGAAGTCTAAGCCTATATATCTGGGATTTGTGATTTCCATACAAGGATTAAAGATGGATCCAGGTAAGGTGAAAGCTATCCTTGAATGGCCCTATCACAAAAGTGTTTTTTAAGTTATAAGTTTTCATGTTTTAGCAAGTTTTTACAGGAAGTTTATTAGAAATTTCAGCTAGATAAGTGCACCAATTGTGATGACATTGAATAATAATCAACCACCATTTTGGTGGACTGATGAATTTGTAAAATGGTTCCAAATGTTGAAGAGGAAGATTTCAGAGCATCGAGTGGTTGCTCTCCTAGATTTTAACAAGCCTTTTCAAGTGAAGACTGATGCCAAAAATGATGCAATTGGAGTAGTACTTAGCCAGGACGATAGACCCATATCCTATTATATTGAGAATTTGAATGAGGCTATGGGAAAGTACACAACCTATGACAAAGAGTTCTATGCATTGGTTCAGACTCTTAAGAAATGGAGGAATTACTTGTTTTCTAGAGAATTTATTTTGTAGATTGATAATCATGCTCTTTGGTATATAATGCACCAATCTAAGTTGAACTAGAAACATATTGTTTGGGTTGAGTACTTACAAATTTTTACATTTGTTTTAAATCATATTAGTGGTCAATCTAATAAAATTACAGATGCTTTGAGCATGAGACAAATTTTATTGTAGGAGAGTCAAATTAAAGTGTTGGGATTCGATTTTATAAAGACGTTGTATGAGGAGAATTCATAACTCAAGGAGGAATTTGAATCCTGTAAGAGTCCAAATTCACAAGATAGGAGTACATGGGTTGATTACTTGATTCAATATGGGCTACTTTAAAAAAAAAAAAAAAATAGTTGTGCATTCCAAATTATTCCATGAGGGAGAACCTGATTAAGAAGAAACATAGTGGAGGCCTTGGAGGACATTTTGGGAAAGGAAAGACTTATACCTACCAAAGAGATACTACTATTGACCAAATCTAAGATATGATGTGCATAAATTTGTGAAGAAATGCAGAACCTGTTAGATAAGAGATTCATGACCAGGTCAAGTAGAAAATGTATGATAATAGTCTAAAATATAAAAGCAGAGCAAACCTTAGTAAGAGGAAGCATAATTTTGGCATTGGAGATCTGGTACTTGCACATTTTAGAAAGGAGAGATTACTCAAGGGCAAGTACAACAAACTAAAGTTTAAAAACATAGGACCCTACAGAATTCTGAAGAAATTTTCTACTAATGCTTATGAACTTGAATTACCACCTGGAGTTGGAATTTCACCAATATTTAATGTAGTATATCTATATAAGTATGAGCCTAAAATGGAACACCCATCCAATGACCAGAAACAACAACCAGTAAAATGGGAAAATAAGTTTCCAACAGTTAAATCTTTGCAACCAAAGAGGACCTTGGACAAGAGATTGACTAAGAAGACCAGGGACAAAGAGTACTTTGAGTAGTTGGTTAAGTGGAAGAACCTGCCAGTGACATATGCAACCTAGATGACTCCCACACTCATACAGAAAAGTGGTAAATCCATTGAAGAACTCATGGATAGGAGCCCATGAAATTTGTGTTCCTTGGGAGTATGATGTATGGGCAATCATAATTCTCATTAACCAAGAGGTTAAAATAATTTACTAGAGGATTTGGTTCCTCAAAGTTTGGTTTGTTAGATTAGGATTTATTTAAAATTTCCATGTAATTTATTAAAATTAGACAATTTGTTATAGTTTTTTTATTTTATTCCAAATTGGTCCTCATATCCTATATTCAGGGATCTGAACTGAATTGATGTAATTTTAAATATTTATTTGGTTAATGAGAAAAATCAATTAGAGTGTGAGAGTGAAATTTTCCCACAAGAAATCTATATTGGCATAACCAGTCCTTCTGCAATTTTATTTTGCACACAAATTCAATGAACCCTGTGTTTTTATCGAACACGAGATCTGTAAAATGACAAGATCACATCGAAGTGGTTGCGGGAGGGCAGAGAAGGGAGAGGATTTACCTTAAAAGTGTTGCAGAGACAAAAGGAGAGACTCAAAGGTGCACAAAGGTTTGAGAGGAGTCAGAGAGTTGAGATGGAATTAACACTAAAAAGGCCAACACTTAGCCATTTTTCACTTTTAGAGAGAATTTGTCAATTATCAAAGCTTGGGGTTGTTTGTTGACAGAATCTCGTAATAGAGGCTTAGCCTAGAAATCCTAGAGAGCTGAGATCCTATAAATTTAATTTAAATAACGTCGGGGACTAGGAGGCGAGGGACCATCAAGTGACAACAACAAAAAATTCCATACATTCCCTGGACCTGTTAAGTGATGAAAATTGTGGGGCCTCCATAAGATGAGCGTGTTTCCGGGGTATTATTATTGGTTAAAGAATTAATTGGGCCATACCAAAAGGCCAAAATCCTATAAGGGATTTCAATTGTGTTTTTGAAGAGTTCTAGGACCTGAGGTCATGGGATTTGTACGGAAATGAGACAACACCTGGAGGTTGTTTGCACTTATTTCCTTTGTAATTTATCCATTATATTAAAGCCTTCCTGCTATGAATTTTTAATAGGGAGGCAGAATCCCACGGGTATTTAAGGAAGCATATTTTAGAGGGATCAACTCCTTGGGGCTGATTTTAGGAAAATCTTAAGTAGATTTGCATCACTAACCCTTGGGGATAGATCCCCATTATATTTATTAAGACTAATCATTGAATTCATGTGTAAATTTTGCATAAGAGTCACCTCAACTAGTTATTAAAGCATGGGGTTAAGTACACTCATATAAGATGTGTGTGAGAGGGTTCACTCACTTAGTATGATAGTATGGTCCAAGTACAATCATCCTTGGGAAAAGTGAGAGTCAAGTATCCATGTATGGAGGAACAAAAGAAAAAAAATCGAATAGAGGAGGTAGGTAGGTTTTATAGGGAAATTGATGGAGTTATGTAAGCATAAAAAAGAAAGAAAAACTAGTGTATTGTAGGAAAAGTAGGACTCAATAAATGAATGTGAAATATAGCTTATTGAAGTTGGAATTTGTGTTGAGAGAGAGGCTAGTATGTTTTTGAGGAACCCTCATTTAAAACTACCCAAGATCATGTGTAAAGTTTGATGTGAGCACTTCTATCACAACTAGATTTCCTAGAGCCCCTAAGAGATAAATCCTTGACTGGTTTTATGCTAGGGTCCTAGAGGGCATGGAGACTATCTAACTAATGGTGGTGCAAAGAAGAAAATCACATCCCTTGGGTTGTTTAGAATGATGGGGAATAGATTTGTGTAGTTTGAATTCCTGCAGTAGTCACATATTTGTGCTTTTACTAGGTAATGGATGTTGAATTTTATCGCTATGGTCGATCATCATAATGCACATTGTTGTACTTGTAGAGATATAAAAATATAAATTTTATTTGTCATGAGAGAAAATATTATTTAGAATTGTATTCATGCTTTTGTGAAAAGGAAAATTATTTATTGTTTTTGTCAAAAGATTATTTTATGAGGCATGTTCTTCATGCCCTTTTCAAAGGAAAGAAATTGAATTTTTCAAAATAAAAATCTAGACTCAATAAGATGTCAAGTCATAGCCTCTAATTTTCATGTCATCTTAGCCCCTAAAGACATCATTTCAGACCCCTTCCTATGCATATAAATATGAGACAAATCCTTCCTCCAAAGGCACCATTCGGCCTCAGTGCAGCAAGAAATATGAACTGATCTAAAGTGAAGAAAAGGAGGATACAAAGTGTGAGTTAGCTTTGTGGTAGTGTAAGATTATCTTTGTGAAATTGGTTTGAGATTTTCTTTGTGACATGTACAAGTTACATGATCCAAGTCTGTGTTACCACGCCTACTGTTTGATGCTAGTCCGATCCTGTGATGATTTGATACTGTGATGTGCCTAATTATGATGACCCAAGCCTATGATGGTCTAAGCTTAGTTGTGATGATCCAAGCCTATTATGATCTAATCCTGTGATGATCCAAGTTATGTAATCCAAATTTGTGGTATAGTATGAGCCTATGGTGTGATCCAAGTATGTGTATGACAATGACATGATGGTAAGCTTATGTGGGAGAAGGAGGTCAAGACTTGGACCTCACTGGTAACTTTAACTGAGTTGTTCAAGGAGCACCATGTAGAATTTCCCACTGTAGATCACCTAATAATGCAATATATTAAAGCAAAATGCTTGATCTACTTCTACAAACAAACTTGCAGAAGCTTAATCAATTTTGAGCAAGACCATATAGAACAGATATAATAGAGAATGAGAAATCAATCAAACATGAACACAGAAGAATACTATGGGGAAAGCCTCAGCTCAAAACCCCGATCTCTATATTATCATACAAGTGGAAATATTTCTGGATTACACAAAGCTTTAGCTCACAAGCTATCCAGTTCTCATTATAATCCCTCAATGTTGCTCATAGACTAAACAGACACAACATATGCCTTCCCTCAGTCCTCCAAGCCTCCTATTTCCTTACACAGTTTCTCTTGGGTCCTCTGGCTACCACCTGTGTGAATTGACCTCTCACACAACTCACCAAACTCAGAAGTAACTGTGCAATCTCCAAGGAATGATTTTCTTCTACATGCAAGAGATATCCTCAACGGAATATTCCTGCAACTGATAGTACATTGTCCCATCATCTGATCTCAACTGGGTCTTTGACTTAACTGACATGCATGAGTTATTGATGAGATAATATTCAATTATCTGAATTGTGGTAGTTACATGCATGCATGCATTAACTAACTAAACTCACAATCAGTTCCACAAACTGTTGGAACTAATCTAACTAGACTTAACTCAGTTAATTGAGCTAACTAATTACAACTCAAAGTACAACTCATCTTGATCACTTTAATTAAGGGATAACTTCCTCAATCAAAGGGAAAATTGTTGCATGTATTCAAATAGACTTTATGTTTGATTTTCTCTAGCTAATTAACTCAAGATGAATTAATTAATTAATTTTTCAAAAAGTTGTTAAGATCAAATTTTAATTTTAATTCTCAATTTTAGTTCAGGGACTAACTAAAATTGGAATGCATCCCGAAATGCTATTTTTAGCACTTCTATATTTAGCATTTATTGTTGCTATTTTCAACACACCAATTGTGAAAAAGTGAAAGAGATAGATGGTGAGCTCCAGTATTGCAGCAATAATGCTGCAACTCCTAGAGATCCCTTCTTTACTTTTATCAACCCGGTAGTTCATAACAAACTTGGAAGCGACGGTGCTATATGCACAAGTACTAGCTCTTACTGCAGGTTGTCTATTGATCAGCTAACACAAGTTCGCTAGGAGCTTAAGCCAACTTCTATGAGTTCTCAGAAGAAGCTTTTACTGTGATGGTAGAAGACTAATTCTACGAGGACTATTCTACTTGCAAAAAGAGAATGAAAACTGAAATAGAACTCAAACCCTAGCAAACCCTAATCGTGCAAGAAAAGAGATGGAAACTACTGAAATGGGTGCCATTGATTGCTCAAAAGGTAAATTGAATTTATTCAAGCTACTTCTGAAGAGAAATGGAAAGAAATCATCTTTTTGCAATTTTGAGTATTTTCATGTGGAATTATTATGCTTGTGATTTGACTAATTGTGATTGTGCAGAGGTTTGGTGGAAAAGGAGGATGGAGTTGGTTTTTGCAGATGAAGAGAAAGGTGTTGAGGGGTCCTAAGAAGTCCCTAGTAGCCTTTTGTAGATTTCCATTGAGATCAGACTTCGAAAAATCGCTCGCATGAACGTATACAGGAGGCTGCAGGGGATCTACACGAAGTTCTACAAGAGGAGGTCGAAAGTGGTTTTTTTGAGGTTTGAAGGTGGAAACTTGATGGGAAAAGGGAAATGATGGTTGGATGAAGGTTTTGAAGGGTCTAGGACTCTGTTAATGAAGATCATGAATGACAGAGATGGTTGGAGTGGTTCAAAGGGTAAGAAAAAGATTTTGTGAAAAATGTAGAAATTAGGATAGTTTGACGAAATGTGGTGAACGAGTGAAGGAATCTGTGAAAGAGGAGCTGGTAAAGGTTTTGCTATGGAAGGATGACAAGTTGGAATGTCTTTTAAGTGAGCTACACAACTACTTCTTAAAACTGACCCAAGCAAGAACCGAAAAAACAGAGTTTTCCTAATTTGACCTAAAAACATAAAAGTGCTGAACATAATTTTATGAACAGGAAACTATGTGAGAAAACCATGGTAAATGAACATGAACTGGTCTAAGCATGTGAATCCAAGTAGATATCAGCTTCTCCAACTCAAAACATCACATTAGCAATTGCATGAAAGAAAAAAACAGTGTTTTTAGTGGCAACAGTAGTGCCTTGACCTCAAATCATGGTCCCAAGGAGGGAGAAAGGAGATCAAGACCTGTTGGTCTCCTTTTTGGATATATCTCTATTGCTACAGCAAACTACTCAAGCAACTTGAAGCAAGAACAACTAATTTAATCATCAAAAGCAACCTATTTTACTAAAGCAAGATTAATCCTAAACAACAGAAATCAGCTTAAGAATGCAAGAAAAAAACATATAAACACACAAATGAGGTGTTGGGCACTTTGGTTGGGCCCTAACCCAAGAGCTTCAGCCCTCTAGAAAAGACCAATGTCGTTTCAAGGCTGGATCCATCTTCATTGATCAAAAAAATAATAGTTACATCACAAAACTGTCTACAAAAAGAGTTCAAAAATGAGCTGAGTACAACACTGCACAAAAGTATGAAAATAGACTATGAAATGGCTAACCTACTGAGGCCTCAAGCCTTCTTATTTATACAAGTGAGGACCCCAAACAGTCCCCCTAAACTTAAGGAACTCGGCTGCCTAAAACTAGAGATAACAGCAGCCCCACTTGAGTTGCTCAGTTGCCCCTTGGAATCATTGATGTGGTGGCCTTTGAACTCCGAGCTGCTTGTCGAGAACTCAAGGAAGGGGTCATTAATGTAGGAGACACCCCTCCTATAATTCCTGAGCCCTGTTTCCTCAAGTTTGGCTGCTAATCTGCTCATAAATGCCTGGTCCTTGTCCAAAAATCTGCAATAAACACTCATTAGACTATGTAGCAAAGTGACTATCCCCATTCACTCAATTGACATAAATATATTCAAAAACATGCGCAAAACTATGGAGTGTTAGGTTGTGTTATATTCTTTCCACATAGTTAACAGGGGGTTTGAGGGGTACCCGTAACCCCACTTTATGGGCTGCCCCGGAAAATTTTGGTTTTGGACCCTATGTTAAGTTGGGCGGACCCACCTATGGTTTTGTGCATGATTTTCGCACATGTTTTTTAGACACGATGGTTTTCGGTCCATGGTTTTTGACGCGATGGTTTTTCGGTCCATGGTATTAGATGCTTCGGCATGTATAAATATGTATTGTAACATTGAAAGGAACATAATGAAAAATCAAGCTGGTAGTTCCAGTTTTGGGATCCGGTGGGAAATCTCTGTGTATATGTGTTTTATGTGTTATGCTCTCGCATTTTTATTTTTCATGTGATTTAGAATCCGTATGCAGGTAATTTCTGTACGGGGTTAAAACCTACATTTGGTATCAGAGCTGTTTTGGCTTCAAGGGGACGCCTTTGTTGCTGAGGGGTTTTGCTCGGGCCTGTGTTAGACCCTGTTCAGTGGGAGATCTGCGAGATCGATTCTGGTGGTGGAAGAAGATGGTGAGCAGCGGAAAGATAGAGATTGAGAAGTTCAATGGTCAGAGTTTTGAGTTGTGGAAACTCAAGATGGAGGATCTGTTGGTGGATAAAGATCAGTGGATCGCGGTAGATCGGGTACTAAACCAACGGGAGTGACCGATGAAGAATGGAAGAAGTTGGATCGGAAGGCAAGAGCACATACGATTGTTGTGTCTTCATATTTAGTATTGGTTGAATGTATCAGGGGAAAGCTACGGCGAAGGCTTTATGGGACAAGTTAGGGACTTTGTACCAATCTAAGTCTCTGGTTAATAAACTGTTCCTGCAGAAAAAGCTGTATAACCTGAGGATGAAAGATGGAGACTCGGTGACAGAGCATCTGAATGCGTTAAATACTGTGGTAAGTCAGTTATTATCTGTTGATATTAAAATTTCAGATGAAGATAAGTGCATCAGTTTGTTGTGTTCTCTACCAGACTCGTGGGATAGCCTGGTTATTGCAATAGGTAGCAATGCAACTGCTTTGCAGTTTGATGAAATAGTCTCAGCCTTGCTGACGGAGGAGATGAGATGGAAAAATATGGACAACCAGAATGGTGATGCCTTGTCTGTACGAGGACAGTCCTAGAACAGAAACAAAAATAAGTCATCGAGTGGGAGATCTAAATCTAGAGGGAGATCTAAATCTCCAGGAAAACCTATAAAGGTGGTGTGCTGGAAATGCGGAAAGGAAGGGCACTTCAGAAGGGAGTGTAAATCTAAAGCTCCTGATAAAAGAAAGGGATCTAATGATGCTCCTTCTGCAGAGGCGAAATCCACCTCAGATGAAGGTGGGCATGTGTACTTGGCTTCTTCAAGTACACATGTAGATCATGAGGCATGGTTAATTGACTCATGTGCATCCTTTCACTTCACTCCCCATAGAGAGTGGTTCTGTGAGTATGATAAATATGATGGTGGTGATGTCTTCTTAGGAGATGATAGGAAGGCTAGAATCGTTGGTCATGGAAAAGTAAAGTTGAAGTTGCAAGGTGGAAGGGTTACAACCCTTTCGGGTGTTCTGCATATTCCTGCATTGGCCAGAAATCTAATTTATGTAAGCAAGTTGGATGATGCAGGTGTAAAGGCAATGTTCGAGAAGGATACCTGCAAGATGGTTCGAGGAGCACTGGTATTGATGCGGGGAGTTCGGATTGGAACAATGTACAAGCTGCAAGGTAGCACTGTTGTTCATGGGTGCAATAGTTTTATGGTTCCTGAAAATGGAGCAGAAAATCTAGTGGTCTCTGGAGAGAAGACCATGCTGTGGCATGAAAGGCTTAGACATATTGGAGAGAAGGACCTTCAAATACTTCATGGTAAAGGTATGGTAGAAGGTATGAGTAATAGCTCTCTCGATTTTGATTTCTGTGAAAATTGTGTCTATGGGAAGCAGAATCGGGTGAGTTTCCCCTCTGGTGGTAAGAGGACGAAATAGATATTAGAGCTTGTGCACAGTGATGTGTTTGGACCTGTGAAGGTTCCATCACTGGTTAAGTCTGTGTACTATGTATCATTTATAGATGACTTCTCAAGCAATATATGGATATATTTCCTTAAGAAGAAATCTGAAGTCTTTGATAAGTTTAAAGAATTTAAGGCTCTAGTGGAAAATCAGACAGAGAAGAAGATAAAGG
>APFE030724693.1:0-10728 GCA_000404065.3 Pinus taeda
CACTAAAAACTGCTCAGAAATGGTCAAAACTGGACCATACTGAATACCCAGTGTAGAGGGTGTGATGCATATCACCTTCCCAGTGTAAAGGGTGCGATGCATACTGAATGGCTCCTCTGTAGGGTGAGATGGTCAGGAATGGACAAATGGTAGGGACAATTTGCGAGGTGGAAGATCATGGAATCTTCAAAAGCTTCCCCTCTGACACTTGCCTCTCTGTTTTCGACCAAGGATGAGTAAGAGATCATCATTCTCTAAGTGGAATCAAGAACTATCAGAGAGAGGGAAACTAATCAAGATCCCAAAAGATGACTCATCCCCCTACAATCATCTATATATGGATCCCTCATCACAGAGATCCAGAGGCTGGAATTTAGTATCTTGTAGAGAAGTGTTATTGGTTTTCTGGAGAAATTTCATAGTGTTGGGTGATCTAAGCTTTACTTGAGGTGAAGAAGGGCTTTCTTGCTAGAGGATGATGCTGGGTCAGAAAATATGGTTGTAATCCTCTTGCTATTCTTGATCTTAATAAAGCTATTCAAGTTTTCCTCCATATTTTTGTATGTTTGCTTATATATGCATTTGTATGGTTAACACATATCTGGTCCTGTGTTATTTATGAATATAGATCTCTCTTCTTCAATAATAGTATGTTTCTTTGATTCCACAGGTGCTCTTTGAAGTTGGGCAGACGAAGAAGAAGCAACAAAGATCTACCAGGAAGGAGAGGAATCAGACAAGGAAACCAAGTGCAAGACTAAGGTTGGTCTCCTTTGTTCCACTCTTATATATTTTCATAAAGGAAAGCGAAAGTAGACTTTACTTGTTTGTTTCTAAGATAGCTACCAGTCTTAGTGGGAATAGTAGCTCCGAGTGGACATTGTTCCCAGTAACAACACTTCATCCAATATTATTGTTCCTTAAGTTGAGTCTTCAAAGATTAAATGTTATATTCCTACTTCTTCAGGATTTCATCTCTTTTCTGGAGTTGTTCTCTTAATTGAGCAACCTTTCTTCTTTAACCCTCTAGTTCATGTTGGGAACTTTTGAGTTCTTATTCATTATAAGCTACTTTTATTTCAATTTCAATTTTTACTTCCTCTTCATTAGTTGAGCAATGTCATATTCATTGTCTATGGTAAGATATGGACATAAAGAAGTATAATAACCTTCTTTAACATAGTTTAAACAAAATGCAATACCTGTTTCTTTAATATCCATGTGTATGCAGAAAGAGTTTCTCTAGGGATCACATGCACTGCTCACATGATTACGACCCTCCTTTTTCTGAGATAGTTTCTTCTTGCTCTTTCCTTTATTGAGCATAGATTTTGTTTGATAATTTAATTTGTGTTAAATTACTTACATGAATGATCAACCAGGGCTACTAAACTAATGAAATGTATGTGCACTGTTTGTGCTAGGAGCCCTTATTGCTTAAACAATTTCTAAGTTAATTTGAGATTTTGAAATGCACATGTTTCTCTACAACTATGTAAGTAAATAAATCACTCATAAAAAAATGGAATCAATTCTATTTCTCTTTCTTAGAGGAAAGATCACACTCTTCTTAAAATAAACTTCACACTTGTTAAAAATAAAATCACACATATACTTTTCTTGAAATGGATTCACACTCAAACTCTTGCTTTAAATGAAATCACACTTGCTTAAAATCAAAATGACACTTGCTTGAAATGAAACCTTAACACTGTAAATGAATCTACTCTTGACAAAATGAAGGATTAACTCTGCAAATTAAAATATTATCTATATAATGGCAATGTAAAGCTATGCTACTGACCCATGTAAACTTATGATCTATCCATGTGCATAATATATCTCCCTTCACTCAATAATAAAATGATTAAATGAACTTGCTGCAAAAACAATCTTAAACTTATAAAAATTAAAATTTAAACTAACATAATCCTACAGAAAACACATAATGAAATACTAAATTGCAATTAAAAAGGAAACCTTACTATCTTGAGGGGGCCCTCCTACGAAAAGCAGGTATCAATATGCTGCCTTCCTAAGATTATTAACCACACATTGGAGTCACACAATAGAGAAATAAGAACGAAACAAAATTTATATATAAAATAGAGTGTTTATAACATAAAATTCCCAGTCTTTGCCTGCTATGCCGAGAGGCATATTTATAAAAATCTTACACATTAATTGTTTCAGAGTATTACACCTTATGTTAATAGAAACTAGCTATACTTAACATTAAGAGATAAAATAGTGTGATTTCCTCATGATTTTCTGTCAGTGAAGCAAATCATGAGGTTGAATATATGCATTCGCTAATTCCTTGCTCGCTTGATTCACCTTCCTCGGTAGTGGACTTTCACTTTGATCGAGCTCCCATGGTGCTTTCCTTATCGATCCAGGTTATCAAGGTAGGAAAAAATCATTGTACCAACTAATTTCCACCTGCACATATGCCCTGTTCTTTAGCTGAAAGTTCATAACCCATCAAACCTTTGACTTAGCTACAAAATCATACGTCAACTTCAGAATCACTATAATTCAGTAGCTCATGTAAATAATGAGTTAAATAATAAAGACAAATGATATTTATGAAATAAAATATGATTATGTACCTGTTATTCTATAAACCTTGTAAACTGATATCCAAATTAGAGTTATGAAGGCAAAAAAGGGGAGAATGGAGTATAAGAAGGTTGTAAAAAAGAAGCAATTTTGGGGTTCAACAAATTCCTTGATCTACCTTCTAGGAGTTAGTGATTTTAAAAGTAACTTGCTCTGCTACCACTTGTTAGACCCAAGAGCACATTGAGAGGAGGGGGCGGGGGTTTAATAAATGCGTCAACTATTTTACCAATTTACAACTTTTCATCAATTATCAATGTAACAACCAATCATAACCACTTGAAATATATCAATAAACATAATAATGCATCATGAAGGTATCATCATATCAACAGTAAATAAACAGGTCACCACATCAAAGAGACACAAGCATTTATAGGGAAACCCCATATGGTAGAAAACCACAAATATTCTTCTTCTTAATCTTAAATTCATTACATAGATTTGCAAGTTATGACCTGTTAGAGGAAAATACCCCATGAAATGCAAGCTACCACTTGTAGTAGGCTACAACATGATTGAGGTGCCAAACTCAAATGAATGCAAGAAACTACTTGCTATAGTATACAACCTGATTGAGGCTCCAACCTTGATGATGATCGGGTGCCAACCTGGTGTAGGCTCCAGCTTTATTGGTGCTCTAACCTCGATGATGAGTTAGGCTCCAACCTAATTGAGGTTTCAACCTCAGTGGAGGCACACACCTCCTTATTCAACTTCCTTGTGGACCGATATTTCATCTCATTTCCAAATTGCATCCACTATCATCATATATCACTAAATAATGTCATAATTTGTAACTTGTAACTCTTTGCATAGCCCACAACCACTATCATAACCAAAATCACTACCACTATAACAATATGCAATAATTGTCACTGCACACAACCACTATCATAACCTACAATCGTTTCAACCACTGAAGTTTCTATAACTCTAATAAATACTCATATCTATCACTATCATATTGCTTCCCATCCTCTACTTCAACTAGCTCAAAAATCTGGCCGGTCAAAACCCTTCTTGGAACCTATTTCTACTATGCTTCCAAAATCACTACAACTTGTTTATAGATATTGAAAACATCATTAGGAGATTTTGATCATCACATGTTAGTTAACAAGGCTTTCCAAGCTTCCAGGAGTATCTGCCACTAAGCCCTAATCACTACGCTTGTTCTGAATCTCAATTTGAACAAATAATGACCTCAAAAACCCAAAATAAACATATATTAAATTAAGTGTGCTACAATTTTCCCATTTTGGGAACCCTTCAAGAAGTTTCTAGACTTTGGCATCAACTACCAAATAATGCTAATGATGCACCAAAATAAAAAACTATGGTGGTAAAATTAAAATTAAACTTCAAAGCTGGTGGGTGAGGAAGATTCAAACACTTACCTCAGCAGATAATGCACTCCTTCTACCAATTCTACTACTAGGTGATGCTTGCAATAGCTTCCATTCTAATTATATATATTATGACACAATTGGTTTCAAAATATGGGAGGTTGGTCTCAATCCCGTGAGTGATCCACAAGTGATGCATCATGTAATTCTTGGACTTACCACAAGTGTACGATTCGATGTGCCAGGCTCAATAATCATGACCAATTACATTAGTAGTGCATATATATATATATATATATATATATATATATATATATATATAAACAAAATTGTTGTTCAGGTGCCACATCACCCATGCTGGTCTAACATGTCACAAACAACATAATTCTAACCACCTAAGCTTATTTTTTAACCGGATCATAGGCTTTCTATAACACCAATTTTGCACCAAAACAAAAATCTGCATATTGTTTATAATGCAAAACCATATTTTTGAAAGACAAAGACAACACATATATCCTTCGAGTTCACGATCCAAATATGTGGTTTCTCCAAATGAGCCTGGTCGTTAAGTTTGAGATTATAACGTAGTCATTGCAATGTGATGGTCAATCCAACAAGCCCATAAATTTATTTACCAAAACTCAACAGAACTTGTAGTGTGATACCTTGTGTCATTTGTTGCTCTGTCACAACATCACGAATCTCTCAATGAATCATGCACCAACGAACATATTTGACCAGACTTGAAACCATTTATTCATTACATAAAGCTTATTGTAATACAGTTGTCTTTTTCATTCACCACTTTTCAAAGATGCCAATCAATTGCACTTTAGATTCAATTGATCACTATGTTCATTTCACAGATTTGTTCTTCATCCTCAAGCTCACAATCCATAGGATTGAATGCTATGTTTTTCAAGGCCGACAATCCTCATTTGACATATTTAATCAAATGTTCCTTAGAGCTTATCCACTCAGTGTGGCACCACATAGATAGTCTTAATGAAGCATAGATTCCATACGATCTGATGGACTATCTATCACTGGAATACCTTAGCGATTCAAAGCATGTGGTGATGTGATCCTTCACTTAGCCAACTCAACCAAAATTCACATTTCTATCTCACTACTGATCTTTGCTTCTTTCTGCCAAAAGCTTAAAGGCCACATTATTCAGACTTTGGACTTGTTCTAATACTAAAGTCAACTTCCAAAAGTTTAGTTGTAATCAAACCTTAACGATGCTTTGACCTTTTTATAACAATGTCACAAACGTAAGATTACTATCATAGAGAACTCATAGACTAATAAATAGGAGAAACCTCATAACGATGTCACATACCTCATATTACTATCATACATAAGTCACTAACTAATCAAAAGGAGAAATCACATAGCGATGTTGTAGACCTCATCCCATTGTTATCACGAAGTCATAGATTGATCAACGAGAAAATTCAGTTGCATTCCATCAAAATTGGGTTTTATTGCAACTAAAAATTTCACCTCAGCCAAGCCTTTGCCACCTTTGAAACATAACATAGAAAAGAATAAAATAAAACATAACTCCTCATCAACCTCAAACTAGATCTCTGAACTTGCATTGAGTTTTTACTCTCATATTTTTCCACGGGTTTGATCTTATCCTCAAACATGGCATGTATATTTATACTTGAATATGTGGTTTGGTTTCATGGGAGGGTCAACCAAAAGCCAATTTATGCCTATAATTTTTTATAATAAAATAAACAAGGTCGACTATTAACCATATGATTAACGACGCCATGTGACCAAAGGGAGAGCCTTCTTGTTATGCCCTATATGCCCTTGCTATTAAAGTTTGTGCCATGACCATGAGTAGCCCCATTTTCAACATGTTCATGCCTTAGAACTGACCATTATCTATATCATCATCGAACATGCACATTCTTTAATAAATTTGGTGCTTATTGGGGTTTTCCCCATATTTAGGACTTTGATTGTTGTTGTTTTCTAGGAATCCATAAATTTTCATCTGTGCATTTTTTTCAAAGTATGATATACCACTGGAAAGGTATCTATATGGTCTATCCACTCCTGTTTTCCATAGACTGATTAGGACACCATAGCTACATCAAAACGCAGATGAATTTAAGATGCCTTTAACATCACTAAATGAGAACCCGCAAGGGACCAAACTATCGTACTTCCTCACAGAGGATATTGTTGTTTCCTTAGGCACGCCTTGGACATCAATGACAACACAATGTACAACATGAACTACATTTATAAGCTCTAAGTCATGAGCAACATAATTCTTCTTATTCTCTTTATGCTTTTTGGATTCATAACAAATCACATTTCTATTATGAGTAATAAATCCACCATATCCTTCTTCGCAAGCATATGCAAATACCTCAAAATATTTACTTGGATAAGTGAACTTAAGAATGGGTGCACTAGTAAGTAATTCCTTTAATAACTGATTTTTTTTTTCACACTTTGGTGTCCATTCAAATTTGTTTCCCTTCTTTGATAAATATGTAATAGGATGAGCAACCTTGGAGAATTATTCTATGATTTGTTATCATGCAAGCCCCATAAATGACCTTACCTTTGTTATTTTATTAGGTTTAGGCCATCCTCTAATGGCTTCAATATTATATGGATCTACTACTATTCATTCTTTGAAATTATGTTTCCCAAGTAGGGGATCTTCCCTTTGATAAAAATAACACCTAGTTAACTAAGCACACAATTGAGGTTCTTTTAGCACTTGTAGCAGTAACCTCAAGTGTTTTTCATGTGATCCTATGAAAAAATTCTCCATGTGATTTCTAAATATTTCATTCATTAAGCACATGAGGTTAACTAGTGCATTTGTCAGCCTAAATGACAGAGTACAAATTCATAGTGTCCATGCCTTAGTCTAGAAGTGGTCTTGCTAATGTATTAATCCTTTATCCTTACTCATGGGATAATTAATTACCTCAAAAATTAAAGAGCTTGTGCATTAAATGTCAACCCAGATGCTTGTGAGATGCCATGCATTGTATGTGCAAGATTACACTTCCTAAATTGCACTAGTTTATTTAATATGCTTCTAAGAAACAAAAATTGCATCACTATCCTATGAATTGAAATGACATAGTGAAAATGATATGCGCCACACTTCATAAATCAAAAGTTAGCTTCAATCACTCTTAGAAATGATCATGTACATGAACATTGATCATGCTATTGGGACCTTATTGTCACTAGGTTATCTATTCACACAATTTGGGAACTTCCTTTTTTCCATGAATCAATGCTCTTATTATTGAAAAGTCTTGATAAATAAAAACACACTTGTAGGAAATAAATGAATGGAAATAAAAGACAATTTATATTAAGTAATGTCCACTCTTTTAGAGTGGGCCTTTTATCTATAGAAGAATGTGTTAATGCTAATCTACAATAATATACAGTGTAAATAAACTAATTTAAACTCAATTATCAATCTAAGGTTTTAGTTCCACTCTTGATTGGAGGATTAGATCTAAGGATAAGGGATGGAAAATCCAAGGTAATATAGGATAGGATTTGTTGAAAATAGGGACAATGAATGTTAAAAATAACATCTAGAAATTCCAATTTAATTTGTCCTCGAATTAAATTGTGAATTAAATTTTAATTATTTTCTTATAGCAACTTGTAATAGTTAACTAAGTTAAGTTGACTTAGTTAGCTTAGGAATTTAAAGTTGGAAGTCTATATGGAGTCATGCATGTGTGATCCCTATGTTTTAGAGGTCTAGTTTGAGTTTATTTTAGTTGTAATTAGATAACTCAGTTTGACTGAGTTATAGTCAGTTAAACTAGTTCTAACTGTTGGAGGAACTAGTCACAGGTCTCGTAGTGAGTTGGTGCACTAGTGCATACTCAGTGCTACTCCATCTAACTAGAGACTCAATCAAGAATAATTCATGCATGTCATTTCAGAGGAAGATCCAGTTGAGATCAAAGTGCAGGGACAATTTACTATCAATTGTATAGTTTTCCGAGTTGTATAGATGGTGCATGCAATTAGTTGAAGGCCTAAGTTTGGATTTCACAATTATGGAAGAAGTATTTCATCATTAAATAGAGGCTAATTCCTCTAGGAATTGCACAAGGAAGTAGGGTCTTGGAAGGAAATAGAATAGGCTAAGTGTTGGCTTGAGCTAGCTTGCTAGCAAAGAGTTAGATTATACTTGTGTAGGAATTGTTCAGGAGGAACACGCATTGTATTTTATTCTCAGATCTTCTAGTTAATGCAATATAGATAGTCAAGGTTTTGAGCAGTTGCATTCCCCGGAGAAATATTGTGTTATGTGCCATTGATATTCTTGCTCTTTCTGAATATTGTTTTCATCAATCTAGTTTGGATTCTGCTAAAGAGTAGAGTAGATTCTTGTCTTGTGTTTTATTATATCACATGAGGTGTTGAATCTATAGTAAATTTCTACATGGCATTAGAGATGAATAAAATATAATAAGAGGAGATTTAAATTTTGGGGTTACAGGTGAAATTCGAATTCACAGTTCAAACTTCAGGGTCAGCAAATGGATTTCTATGGTTTGAGACTCGAGTATGCCTTGGATGGAAACTCAAATTACATAGCCTAGAAGGACATGATGGAGGTAATGCTGGAAGATAATGGCCTCAAGGAATTCATTGATCAAGACATTCCTAAGCCTCCAGCATCAGATGCCAAAGATTTGGTTGAATAGAGCAAGTATGTGGCAAGGGCGAGGCTGATTATCCTTGAGGGAGTTCAATATCACATTGTATCGAGTCTCCATGGCAAGGATACTTCATAATCAATGTGGAAGGAATTGATGGACCTGTTTCAGAATAGCATTGACCATTGAAAGTTGGCACTGAAGGACAAACTCAGAAAGATCAAGATGGAGAAGGGAAACTCAATTTCAAATTACTTGACCAAGTTCACCCATTGTTGGGATGAGCTTGGAAGTGTCAAGATTACTATTTCCGAGGATGATATGGTGATCCTAGCTCTCTAGGACTTCCCAAGAGTTGGCATAGTTATCAGGACTTTGTCAATGGGAGGTAGAAGCTACCAGATTGGGAACAACTGTGGTCGGATTTGGCACAAGAAGAATTTCAACGTAACACTAAAGATGGGAACTCTTCCAAAGAAGTGGAAGAGGAATTTTGCTTAGTGATTAAGGCAAAGAAAGATAAGGGAAATAAGTCCCAAGGTGAGATAGTTGGAAAGAAGATGAACTTGTCAAAAGTCAAGTGTTTCACTGTCACAAGCATAGGAACTATGCCACAAGTTTCCCACAGAAGAAAGCAAGCAATAAGGAGCCAACAATAGTTGCAATAGGTGAAGCTCTAGCTTCACAATTAAAACTTGATTTCAATCTCATTGCATGCATGGCAAACACTGTAATGGGAGGCGTGTGGTATCTTGATAGTGGTGTTTCATTCCATATGATGGGGAACAAGTATCTCTTTAGTTATTTTGAGGAGAAAGACCTCAAGAAGAACATAGAGTTTGGAGATGACAGAGGTATAACACTACTGGAATCAGTACAATTACCTTTCAGAGGGAGTCTGGCTCTCATCTCAAAATCACATATGTGATGTATGTTCTAGGACTAAAGAAGAATCTTGTTTCCATTTCGGTATTGGAATATTGTGGCTATGATGTGATTTTTAGTAAGGGAAATGTTTTCCTTAGACACATCACCATGAACAGGTGAAACAAATCGCTGTACAAGTGAAGAACCTATATGCTCTTGAGGTACAAGATGCACGCAAAGCTTGGCAGAGAAAGGAAAAGGTTAGAGACTTGGTGGTTGAGAGGGAGAGTGAATTACCTCTTAACATGCAGCCCCAGAAGAAGTCTCAGACAATTTTGGAACAACCACCATTGGAGATGCACATAGGAGACTGAGTGGAGAAATCCACTCAAGCAGAGAAGAAGCAGTCTTAGACAATTGTAAGAAGCCATACTTTGAGAAGAAGAGAGGAGACCGAGTCGAGAGATCCTCTCAAGTAGAGAAGAAGAACCTTAGAAGCAGTCTCAGACAATTGTGGAGTAGCCAAAATTGGAGAAGTAGAGAGGAGACCACATGGAGGAATTCACTCATGCAGAGACCTCCAGTAGGGGGAAATTTCGAGTCAAGTGGGAAGAGGGAGAACATTCAGCGATACCTCCAAGTGTGATGTGGGGCAATGTGAAGTGATAGTCCCAAGAGGGATGAAATTAGGTAGCTTCCATTGAGAGGTTTTGTCTCATGGATCATACCTTGCAACAGGAGCCCAAAATACATAGTAGCAGGAGGAATCAGTGGCAGTTGACGCAATCAGAGATCAAAGTGATAGAGGCTAGAGTAGTTAGATACTAAAGAGCACAGAAAAGAGTTGAAAATACTGTAGAAAGTTAGAGTCAGTAGAAGCACAGAGTTTTCAGTTGAAAAAGGTAGTAGCAGTCAGAGAATTTGATGACAGATGCATCATATTGATTCAGGTTGGATGTTTTTTTATTTTATTTTTATTTTTTTTGTACTGACAACACTAGATAGAAGTGTTGCATGCAGAGCATTCCAAAGGTTCAGGATTAGGATAGAGTTGAATTCCTTTGTTGTTGAGAGGGAGAGTTGAAAATAACAAGAATAAATGTTAAAAATAACATCGGGAAATTCCAATTTAATTTGTCCTTGAATTAAATTGTGAATTAATTTGTAATTCTTTTGTCATAGCAACTTGTAATAGTTATATA
>APFE030724697.1:5983-19847 GCA_000404065.3 Pinus taeda
ATTGGATGCTTCGGCATGTATAAATATGTATTGTAACATTGAAAGGAACATAATGAAAAATCAAGCTAGTAGTCCCGGTTTTGGAATCCAGGGGAAAATCTTTGTGTATATGTGTTTTATGTGTTATGCTCTCGCATTGTTTATTTTCTGTGTTTTAGAATTTGTATGCGGGTAATTTATGTACGGGGTTAAAACCTACACCATGTGCATTCACCTGTCATCACAATTTTCTCCAACATCTAATCAAACAATCCTACGAGTAGCTTCCGAAGACACACTACTTCAAAACTCACAAAAATATTTGCAATATAGTCAACCTGTATAGTCTTAAATGTGACAAATGGCTACTTCCTGCCCAGGCAGAATCCAAACTAAATCATCATCCTAATGTGCTCTCCCCGTCTTCTACACTCTATTCTTGATCTATATATTCTTGTAGTTGTACTTCATCAATTGAGACATATATCAATCCATAAATGATTGTGCCATGTAGGTATTTCAATCTCTAGTTAGAAATCATACTAACTAGTCCTAAATATTGTAACTTTTAGAGTGAAATCATGGGATTTCTCCAGCAAAATTTCTTTGATATGTTGATTTTTCCATCTCCCATGTCAATCCACATTTTTCATTTAATTTCCAAGAGTGGTGAATTTATGGTTTTCGAAGTTCTAAAACAGCTTTATTCATTTCAAATTAATATTTTCATGATTCACCCTTTAAAGACAGAAATCGTTATGGAAATTTGTTATTTGTTAAAGAGCTTTCTAGAGAGAGAATTATCACTTAGTATTGTGTTTTCCATTGCAGGCCAGTCCTGATAAACACAATTCAGAAAATATGTTGAGGGTAACTAAAGCAAGAAAGAAACCAGTTTCTTAGCAACAGCCAGCCGCTCCACTAGTCGAAAATCTTGACACACCTAGGTTGTTTTTAGACATAATTTGTTCTTTAGACACTAGTAGCACCTCATGGGAATCTATTTATCAGTTATTCGAAGAAGAGGGACCAAGGGTTACTCAAAGAACTGTTACAGCTGAAGATTCTGCTCCGGTTTCTAATACCACTTATAGTGATGTTTCAAACTCATTTCAACACAGAATTGTTGCTTGATCCAAGATCCTACGCTAAACACCGGTGGGTTATGGAAAATTTAAACATTGCAGACATGAAATTCATAACAAATAATGATACAATCATTATCTCTTTCAGTGGTAGTGATTTCAGTGCTATGTATCATTTGCCTACTCCTTAGCGTAAATTTGACAAACAATTCATTGGGAAGTTCATGAGTGGCATTGATCATCCATAAGAACCCATAAATGATTGGAGGAGAGATCCAAATAAGAACAAACATTAGGGAAAGGGCATATATTTAGTAGACTCCCTTGCAGGACCTTATTTCCAAATTGTTGCCATGGTATGTAGACTTTTCTCCTATCCTAATACTCAGAATTTCCCAGATTAATGGACTCCTTTAATAGATCCTGCGTCTGAAGGATATATATTGGAATGGGGAAATATTTTATCTCATAACTTTGGTACTCACACTTTGGATTTTAGAAGAAAACATACAATTTCAGGAGGTATAATTCCCTCTTTTTATATGAGTGTGTATGTTATGGACACCCTGTGCTATAATATGGTTTTTTCCACCATGGGATGGAAATGGACTTTAGAGGATCCTACTCCTCTTCACATGTACCATAATATCCTCTGGGATTCTAAGTACTAACCCCATTTCTATAAGATCTGCCAGGGTGTCATGTTGCCGATTCATTAAATTGTCTTTAACAAAAGGGCCCCTAGGATTTTCCCTGAAGCAGAGACATATTTTCTTCATTGTTGTGAACTGTTTTGGTGAAGAGTGGTTTACCTACATTCAGGTATATGGCAGTCCGGCTAATCCACATGTTTTTCCCCTGTATATTCTTGATAAACTGCTAGCCCGTGAAATAGCCTACCAAATGGTAGGTAATGGAATTTTTAAAGTGCTCAAAGAATCCAATAAGAAACTATGGCCTACCTTTCCTTTCCATTGTGGTATGTTCACATTAGAGCATTTCAAACATGCAATTATTGAGGTGAAATCTATTTTTGAGTTTAAGTTTCCTACTATCCCTAATAGGCAGTATGATCCTCATGGAACTACTAAAAAGGTTACTTCTCAATCAAGTGTAAGGAAATTATCTTGCGAACTTGGTTAGTTTTATGATGTTTTTCAAAAAACTGCCACCTATGCCATAATTTCCAAATAGATTTCAGAGAAGCTAGCTCTATAGGAAATTAATAAGTTTTCACAATACAGGGAAGCAAGGTTATCCTGTTTACCCTTAGATTTGTTTAAAATTCCATAGGAAAGCACAGTTCAGGAAGAGGTTACAGTCATTTCTTCTTAACAGACTATTGATGTCCTTGATCCAAAAGAGACAAGGGCTTCTTCTTCTACCCAGATTGAGGTACATCCACCAAGTTACAAGCTTAAGGATATTTGGGAACAATGTAGTCATCCTCTAAAAGGAAATAAACCTAAGGTTTTCAAGACTCCATCACAAGAGAAGATCTTAGACATTTCCAAGACTATGGAGAAAACCCTTCTTACTATTAGGGATTTTGACAAACCTTTAGAGGTTGAAGATATAGAGATTATACCAATATACACAACCTCTAAGGTCATTTTAAGGGTCAAAGAGATTCCTCCTCTCGACATATTCTGCAGTCACCAACATAAGGCCATCGTCAAAAGACAAAGAAAGAAAAGAAATATTGATCAGTCCTAGGCCTTAGTCCCTGGAAACATTGCTTTTGAAGTACTATGGAAAGGTTCACAGACTACCCCTGCAGAGGAACTCGATAGGCTCACACAGTTCACAGGAGCTTATGCTTCTGCCATGATGGACAAAGCTATCGAGATTCAACAACTTCTAAAGGAAAAGGATAAAATGATAATGCAATTGGAACAAGGCCTTCAGAATGAGAAGCAAATGATTGCTCAGCAATGGCAAGGACAACTTATGGAGCTTCAAAACAATTTCAACACCTTTAAACTTCAACGTGACTCTAATTTAAAGCTCTAAGATGCCCAGATTCAAGAATTATAGTAGAATATTGAACAATTGAAAGTCAATCCTGTGTTGGCAAAATTTAAAAAAGAAGCAGGAGAATTAAGTACTCTCCTTGCTCAACAACAAGTCATTTTCTGTCAGAAGTTAGCTATGATTCACAATTTGTGTCAAACAGAAAGTTCATTGGTAGACCAATTTTCCTACCTGAGGATATACTTTGATGATACTAAGGAGAAGATTGTGGGATATATAACATGGCAAGATAGTGCTGAAGGGATATTAGCGGACCTCCCAAGGATTGAAGAATCACATACAGATATAGTCTTCAGAGAATGGGAAATTCACGTGAAATAGACAGAAACAGTGGTATTCAATGCAAGGCACATATCCGATTGCCTTATTGAAGCTATCAAAGATCATTTTTTTCAGGAAAATATTATTTTAGACTGCCCCAAGGGGGCTCTTCCCGATATTAAATTGTTAACTAATATATGGCAGGATTTGTGAAAGAGAAGGGTCGAGAAGATTGAAAAGCTCTATAATATAGACTTAGAATGCCATTGGAATTTCTTATTCAAACCTCATTGCCAATGGTTAATGCTTAGATGTTTATATAACACAACCACCCATATGCAACCATCACTCAAGGATGTTATATTTACTAGTCAAATGTGCATTCAATCACGGTCTCCACCTAAATTGAATCCTATGAAATATATCTACGAACTGCGGCAACGTATGGGAGGGAAATATTCTTTACATTCTTAACTGGGTTGTTGTAACAAAATCCAAACTTGTCTTATAGTTCTATTTTAAGTGTTTTCTGTTAAAACCACTTCAGACTTTTATTTTGCTTTACTATATTTATATTTATTTGAAAACTATAAATCCCCTTCATTTGAATGAAGAAGGGGTTCTGAATTTTGGAGAGAAATGTTTTGTTTGCACTGTTGTAACTCAAGTTATCTTAATATAAAATTGAACCAACATTGTTTTTCTCATGAACAGAGTTATAATATATCAGGTATTGTTATCTGTCTATTTTTGCTTTTCTTAAGAGTTAAATGGTTGTTTGATTATGTTTATCATATATATGTTGTAAGCAATCATACATCTTTCACTATTGATATGTGTGATTGAAATCATATGTTATATGCATGAACAACGATATCATATATGTGTAACGATTTCATCAACTAATTTAATTAACTATTTAATTAAATTAGTTATCATAAATTGCTTTAACCTCATATTAACTTGATAATCTATATTGTCATGTTGTATGTGAGATTCTCTTAAATCACATATATAGATAAGCTTTCCCAGGATATATATATATATGTATGTATGTATGAAAATGAATGAAATATATAGATGTGAGACTAATGAGGTGATTAAAACTGAGAATAAAAAGTATTTAAATTAACTATATATATATATATATATTATATATATATATATATAATATATATATATATATATAGTTAATTTAAATACTTTTTATTCTCAGTTTTAATCACCTCATTAGTCTCACATCTATATATTTCATTCATTTTCTTATTTTCTATTAAGGGAAATTGGTCCCATAAAACCTAGTCGGAGTCACAATCCCAAACGGAAAAGGATTTGCTCTAAGGTCTCGACCGGGTGGTTTTCCCTGATATTGAGGAAGACATTTCATGCCTTCAACATTTTTGGTGCTATAAGGAGGGCCATTAGACTATGAATGGCGACAAGGTCAAACCCCAAATTAAAAGGTCATTCTAAGAGTTAGTCTCCCTCAAAATTACCCTCAACTTCCAGATCACATTCCAAATATCCAAACCGAAGATATGAAGTTTTTCAAACAACCACCAAACCCCCTAACACACTTCCAAAGTAAGTTGGCCAAACTTTTACACAAGAACCTATAGAGCCCCCTGAAGTTCAGACTTTGATTCAAAAATTGGAGGAAATTTCCATTTCTAGAGAAGAATCTGTTCAAACCAATATATCAGAAAGAAGAGTTACTTCATCTTTACAATCTTCTGGTGTATTAACTAGATCCCATAGTGAAAAAAATGGATTTAAACCTTTTGAATTTCCATTATCCACTCATCGGAAAAAGAAAAGTACTCCAGATACTCACTCTTCTGCTAGCGAGGTTACATCATCATCTCCGCCTCATACTTCGTCAGTTGGTGCTGCTTCTTCCTCTACTTGTTTACCTTCCTCTTATCATCCTCTCATCCCATCCATCCACATTCCTCAGCCACAATCAACAGTGTTATTAAAATCAGTAGCACTATAGGAGAAACTTCTTCAACTCCTCAATCTCCATCATCCTCCACATCTTCTGCTACTTCCTCTACTCCTAGTACTCCCAGAATGGCCCAAATACCATGGAGCAACCCAAGAGAAGTACAGATCACTCCCCCATTATACCCTCTTCCCAAACATCCAGAGAGATGGCTTCATAAGTTTATGATCTTGGATGTATCTTATTGAGTTTAGTCAAAGTTTTCTAGGTAATGCTTGAAGACCAAGATGGTGCCAAATAGCATCAGTTCTCAACATGCTAGAAATTTTGCAGTCTCAGATGCTCTCAAAAATAGTGCCAAGCTGAAGATCTTGTTGCACTGAATCCAACAATATATTTGGTTTCGGAAAAGGCCTCCGAATGAAGGAGAAAATTCCCATTGAAGTTTTTCCTATAAACAGTTTAAAAGTCAAAGTCACCGTAGTAAAATTCAAAAGGTAAAATTTTGATATTTTATTTGGTTGTTTTATTTTAATCAATATGGGAGCACCACGTGGGCCAATGATTGGCTACCCTGTGGCCTCCTCATGACATAATAAAAATTTTGTTATGAGTACATGACCTCTGGAGATTCAACCTCATGACCTAGCAGCAAACACCTCCAATCCAAACCATTGGGTCACGGCTTTGTTTGAATTGCAATGGTGAAAAGGCATTATTTGTGGTATATGTGGTATAAAAGGTTGGCTTTGTAACTAAACTCAAGAGTTTGGTTATAATTGATTACATATGACGTGGGCTATTCAAATCATAGTATATATGGTTATGATATATTTTATGACCAACGGTTTCGAAGTTATTACCATGTTAAAAAAAACTTTGCTTAAAACATTATATATGATATACATTACAATGTTGTTCAGCCTTCACCCCCAGAGTTTTGTTATGTGGCATGGTTGGCACCACAGTTGGCACATTCAACGTCTTATCTGTCGAAAATATGACGTGCCACGATAAGTCAGCGCAGGGTTGAACAACCAGAATGGTCGGGCAGAAGGCATATGCCATAGCCACCACGTCAGCACGGGAGTTGGTGCAAAATATGGTATGTAATTGTTAACTATCAGGGTTATTATTAACATCACCACATTAGTGTGCCATGAATTTCTATTATTGCGCTAATGCGTAGTTGTTAGTTACATAGTCCAACGATCATATTCGATAGCACCACCATCGTACTTTGGTTGGCAGAGTTTTTGAAATAGTTAGCAGACACGAGAGCCATGGATAAACACGTCAACATGGGAGTTGTATCGTTACAACGAATCTACCACATGGCACAGAGTGTGACATAGTGTTATGACATTGATCCAATATGGTGGAAACATATATATGTGTTATTTTAATTATTAAAACATATACAAACCCATTTTCTATGTTAATATGCACGGAGTTAGGTTTGTTACAACCATATGATAATATTGGATATGGTTTAATACTACAAACCAATGTATTGACAACATATATGATATGTGTTGCTATTTCGATTTAATTCGAATATCCAATTTGTAAAGTTGTTATATTGTTATAATAAACTTAGAGTTGTAAAATGTTATAAAAGGTGGTCAAATGCACCAAGGAAAAGCAACTCAAAGGCAAGACAAGCCATTTGTAGCTAGTCAAAGCCATTCCAAGGCCATTCCAAGATTTTCGAAGCCATTCGAAGTCAGAGGCAAAGCCATTCGAAGTCAGTGGCAAGTGAAGCCCATAGTGGTATTGAAGACTAGCTTTATGAGCTAGAAGGAGTTAAGCAATTGCACCATCAGAACGAGAAGGGTGTTGTGAGGAGCACAACCTGAAGTTGATGGTGTGAGTCAATTATTGAGTCAAGTTAGTGTTTGGCTTTCCGAAGGCATGCGGAAGCTAAATTGGGTGCTTGAAGAACCAAAACAGGGGTTTTGGCATGCTCCGACCTCCTCAGTAGAGCCTGTTCGTCACTTGCAACAACTAATTCTTCATAAATCAGTACCTGAACCATTGTCTCTCCAATTCAAGTTGAGACAGGTAATTGAATGATGTATTGTTGATGCATGATTCCTCAATTTTAGTTGAGGTCTAGAGTCGTTGTAGGAGACTCATTGTTTTGTTGTAGATGACACATTGATTGCAAATTGTCAAGTATATTGCAAGAGTTCTCTGTAGGAGAACATTTCTATACAAGGTAAATAACTGCAATTTTAAACAACAGATTGATGTGCCTCTTTTCCAATATTGAAATATGAGCAGTCTAGCCTTTTGAGCAGGGCCTTGAGACATATCCCAGGAGGGGTGAACTCTGTCACCAAACTTTATGTCATTGTTCATGATATTTGCATAGTTATTTGTGTTATGTTCTTTATGGATTAACGTACACACAATAATGAATTTGTGCTTGAAATAATTTCTAATAAACATAGGTTGTTGAAGATTCATTTTCTAACTTTCCAAGTGAAGAGGACGATCTTTTTCTGCAATTTTTAGATCATTTTTGGCATCATATTCAATTCTCACCAAAGTGAAAGGATGGGTAAAATCTCGATGTAGATTCGATTGCAAGAACTGGAAGAGTTCAACCAACAATATCAACAAGAGAATGTTGCATTGTGACACATGGTGCAGGAATTGCAGGAGGACAAGCAAAGACTGGAGGCGGAGATCAAAGCCTTGAGGAAGAATCAAAAGAAGAAAATTCCTTCAATTTGACGTCCATCCACTCTACGAGAGAATGAAGTCTCACCACTTCATCAAGAAGATAAAGACAGTTCATCTCTATCTACCACTCCAAAGGCACAGTTAGTGGAAGAAGCCATTGGTACGTTTTCCTTACCTTATGAGGAATTCCCTTATGTACCAACATCTACAGGAAATGATTTGGAGATAAAGAAGGATGAGGATTCCAACGAACAAGAGATTGGAATGTTTGAGAAACATACCAAAGGAATGGGTATGAGGCTGATGAACAAGATGGGATATCAACAAGGACAAGGCCTCGACAAGCATAGCCAAGGAAGAATCCAGCCAATCTCAGTGCAAGAAAGGCATAAATACGAAGGATTGGGATATGACCAGACAACTTGTGACTATTGTGCGAAGAGAGGTCACATCGTAGATCGATGTTGGTCCTTACATCCTAAGCTCATGCTAAAAAAGATTCAGGATTGAAAAGGAAACAAGGAATTATTCCAGCAGTGATTCGGAAGGTGAGTCCTTTAATCAAAATTTATTGATGCAAGTTATTAAAGGATATATCCATGTACCTTTTATGGGAGTGACACACATTGTGTAGAGGAATGCTGGAAGTAGAAGGTTTTCAACAAAAAGGTGTGTTCTACAAGGAGTAGGCCACGAAAACATGATGTGGCTCTACAAGTGAAGAAACGTTCTGGAAAGACTTTGCTGCAATTAGATAGAGACTCAGCACCATCAGAACAAAGCTTGGGAGAATATAGCAAAAAGATAACTAGTACAAACTCAATAGAAAGAGTTTGTTTACAATGCAAGCTGAGAGGATATTCGAAGAGAATCCAACAACAAGAAACCACCCCAACTAATTCAACCTCATCTACTAGGATAATTAGAACATGAACATGCAAGTCCATGAAACTCATCGGTAGTTTGTTCTCAAACATACCAAAAATCTTAGTTATCTCTTGATGCCACCATGGAATGCTAGCCATATGAATCTCCTTCGATGTGATCCAACGTACAAATGAATATAATTTAGATACGACACATCGTAGGTTTTGGGGGAAGTCATTGTTCACACAACCATGCACGAGCAAAGGATAATGACACTGCAAAATAAACACATACAAAAATTAATTATAGTTTATATGTATATCAAGTTTTTGACATACATACTCTTCGAAGTTTCAAATGGTTGTTGGCATTATGATTCTGGCACAGGTGTTGTACTTGATGGAAACCCATTCAAGTGGCAGATCTATGTTCGGGCTCTCAAATTCATAGAAAATGAGATACCTGTAGGTGATCCTAAAAGAAGCAGCGGACCCACAGGTACGCCGACCAAGAAGTGCGGACATACCCACAGGTTCTCCGTTTAGAAGGTGCGGACCCCAGTTCACTCACTCCAATGCAGAGAAGCGCGAACATGTGGGTTTCTTATGTTTGGCCCTTGGTATTTAGCCCATTGTTCATAATCCTATGGTTTTGGTCTGTGGTATAGGATCTAAATTATTGAACCCCGGTTTGGATCCCTTGTATTTGTTTTCAATGGTTTTGTCCCATGGTTTGAATAAGGGCATGCCTATAAAAAGGAAAGGAGATCACTTGGCTAGTCACTTGTGAAATTTGAATATCTTAAGATCTAAAATTTTGGGTGATTGGTTTTAAAAGGCTAGATCTAAATCAAGGAGAAAACTTGAGGCGAATCTATTGATAAGTCGTGATCTTTCGGGCGCATGATCAGATCTGTGGATCTGACTGACTATGGCACATTGGAGGACTGTTAATTTGGCCCTAATCAGAAGTACGCAGGCTATCCACAGCGTGAGTGCGGAGGTACGCAGCGCAAGAGAAAGCTCAGTGCGGGGGTACGCAGTGCGCCAGAAGCCACAGCGCGAGGTACGCAGTGCAGGTGAAAGCGCAGTGTGGGGGTACGCAGCGAAACAGAAGGCACAGTGCGGAGGTACACTGTCAGACAGACTGTGCAGGTGCGGATCTAAGAAGAAGTACGCAGGACAGAAGAACGAGTGGTGCGGAGATACGCAGAACAGAAGACTGAATAGTGCGGATCTACGCAGATTAGACACAGAAGAGCTGCGGATATTCGCAGGCCCCTCTTGGTGAAGTTGTGGACTTATCTTGAAACATTTGTTGGCTGTCTTTTATCTATTCCTACAAAGTTTTGGGTTTAGATTTCTGGTATTACTTTTCTGTTTACAGCATTCTGAGACGTTGGGTGATTCATTGGTTGATTGTATAAGGAGATTGGGTGATTTGCATGTACTTGACGATTATTTGATCTTCTTGGATCCAGTCTGAAAATTAATGAAACGTGGTCCTTAAAGAAGTAAAAGAGCAAAGGGGGTTGTAGCTCCCTTCCAGGAGAGACTAGAAAACGAGAGAGAGTTGTAGCTCTCTGCAGGTTGCAAGCCTGCGTACTGTTAGACGCCACTACAAAATCCTGTAAAAGAAGTTTCAATTGAAAAAATAGAGACATATCATCAGGGTTTTCACCCACATTGGGTCCACTTTAATCTGGTTGTTGGTGGCTATCTTTTTTCTGTCATTATTATATGGTACTGACATACAAATTAATGATCAATATCTGAAGAATAAATTAAAGTATAAATTTGGAAGGTATATTGAAAAGAATTTGATAACACTGATTCACCCCCCCCCCCCTCAGTATTATTTCCAACAATGGTCATGTGATTTCAGCCTCGACAAATGTTCTTCCACAGTGAAGCAACATCATAGTGAAGACCTATATAAAGAAGGCACTCTCACACCCATTTTAACTTCCTTTTCCAACGAAAGATCATCTTTCTTTAAAATGCATGGGACATCAACTTCTTTGAAAGACCAAGAGGGGCCAACCTTTCCTCTACTTTCTTGCCTTGGCCAATGTTTCCTTTTAGTTTTTAAAGAAATAAGATCTATCCTAACAACCAATGTGTCATTTTATTTCGATGATATGTGCCTTCATAAAGAAGATTAAACATTTTTTAATATATGCATGGGATCTAATAAGTGGGCAATCTTAAGATGCTCCCAATATGGGAGCTCATAAAAGACAATTTTCCTTTTCATCCAAATGGAAAAAATTTCAACGTAAGTGTCGAAGAATTATGGATCATCGGACATAGGCTCCCCATTTGAATTGAACATTTATGTAATATCCTTCTCCTTCTCTCTCTCATATACTCTAAGCCATTCCTCTGGTGTCATTATTGCAAGCCTTTGGGTTCTCTCTAGTTTACCATTGAAAGCAAATGTTTCTCTTCTGTAAGGGTGTTCTTCTAGGAGGAATACTCTAGAGTAATCATACATTGGCTTTGGTTGTGGTTGGACCACCTAACCTTAAGAGAAGGTCCACAACATTTACATCCATGATACCCTTTTGTTACAAGACCTACAAAATTATTGTATACAACACACATTAATGATCATGAATATCAGAACAATTGCAATGAATTAAATTAATATATGAAACAATATTATTACGTATATAAAGAAATAAATAAACATGTAATTTTCCAGAGAAAAATCCTAAGCATCGATAATCATGTGTGGTGTAAGCACATATGCCATACAATGTAAAACTCCTCTCTATTGTGATGGGTCTTGATACATCGTATACATGTATACCTTCCCATAATTCCTTCAATTAATCTACCAATGCTTGTAAGTAGACATCCATACTATTCACTTGTCTTCTACCAGGAACTATGAAAGCCAACATAAGATATTCATTCTTCATGGACAACCATGGGGGGTTATTGTTATTGATCACTGCTACATTACAAACAGAATATTTGGTGCTTTGGAGGGAATATGGGTGGAAGCCATCCATGGCTATGCTGAGTTGTAGACTTCAATACTTCATCCTTAAATTTTTCGGGCCATCTATCCTCTATATCCTTCATGGCTATTGAATCTATTTGGATTCGCATAACTCTCGACTCACTTCTTTGTGAGGCATGACATCCCTACAACATAGTTAATTATTTGCAACAAAAGAACCATTGAACCCTTTAGATTATAAGCATGTGCCTAAATATCTTATGAGGAGGACCATGTGATTTATCCCTTTTTTTATTTATGGTACTTGTTATTCCCACATTTCAAATATTTCTCTTTGTCTGCATATTCTCCTCTATATAGAATACAATCATCCAGACATGCATGATATGGTATGTACTCAACACCCAACATTTTAAACTACTACTTTGCCTCTTTGCAACTATTGGGCAAGACATTATCAGTCAGAAGAACCTTATCTTTGAATAACCTGCATTTGGTGGGAAATATAAATGTAAATGTCAATATTTAATGTTCATAAAATCAACCATTTTTAATGTTGATTGTGTGACTAGATTTCTCAAAATATAAGGGACTTGATAATGGTAAATTACCTCAATATTTCCTAGAAACATGCATTTGACATGTCAAACTTTGCTTTCAAGTTGTACAATAACATCATTGTCCCTAATTAAGTAGACTTTGACTGGCCATTGGGTCCAAAGAAAAGGGTGGTGGAAGCAAATTTCAAGATTTCGAAAAAGGTATTAGTGATATGAGCATCATCCCCTCGATCATCATTCTAGAATGCATCTAACAACATTGTCTCCATGGAAGTCGCATCACGTAAGTAATCATCCATACCAAACTCTATTTGATTGCCTCAATTCCTAACTTGTGATGAAGAACCACTATTGTTGTAGTCATTCCTAATTGATGAATCTAAACATAGTGGGAATTGAATAGGTGGTTGATTCAAACATTATCAGTACGATTCCTCTCTGAGTATTTCTCTTAATACAACCTTCTCTCGATTTGACATTGTAGTCAGGTGAATCAGAAGATGGTAGGTGCGTCGCTTATCATCACTAGAATCCTAGTTTCAAAAAATATTGAACATTATAAGTACATCAATGATATTAGTAAGCACAATGCAATTGGTTTGTTGGAATTACTTTATACCAAACAATTATTACCATCATTGACCTAGGATTGCGGCTGGAAGATAACATGTTAAAATTGGCAGGGTAAAGTAGTTATCCATTTTCATCTACCAACTGCTTGCATTATCCTACCCCTGTTAAGAGCTTCCATGATCCAGATTTAAACAGGAACGCAACCAATTACAGAGATAACCATATACACAAATATGCAGCGGAAATAATACTTCATTTCATTAATGGAAAATACTGAAATATGCTTACAATCAGAAATGGAAATAAACTAGCTAGGGCGATGGTAGCTATCTCTGAGAAGAGATGTGTGGGCTACATGCCTCTGAACTGACTTACAATGAGGCTCGAAGGCCTATTTATTGTTGAGAAACAATGAAAAACCCTTAACATTCCAAAACCTAACCCTAGGAGATGAAACGCCAACTGTGGGCCCCGTTTGGGGGTAAGTTGGTACATCAACTTCCCGGGGTCGTAACTTTAGCATATGATCTCCGTTTGACGCGTACAATAGCTCATTAGAAAGATCTATTCGAGCACTATCATTGTTGGAACGGCAACACTGGTCCATGTTCCCGTGTTGCCCCTGGAATCCCAAAAAACGTCGTTTAGGGCCTCAAAACGGCTCCGGAAGTTCAGGACCCGAAAAACTGCTAAAAATAGTAAGTTGTGCTACAATTAAGGAAACTGAAAATGCTGAGGAAGACAATGGTGGGGGTCCATGTGGACTTGGCAGGTGGCCACCAATATCCACCTGGATCATTCCTCCCCCCTTAGGAAGCAATGGTCCCCATTGCGTTGAGCTCCTCCATGAGATGAGGAAACTTTTGCTGAACCTGTTCCCTGGTGAAACACTTGCCCTG
>APFE030724706.1:0-50853 GCA_000404065.3 Pinus taeda
GCAGGAGCCAGAGAGAGTGACGTAGTAGCAGCCAAGGTTCATGCAGGGCCACACAAAGGCAGCCAGGAGTTGCGCAGTGTTTTAGAGAGGCTGGAATAGCTGATGCAGAGGGCCAGAAGGTTGACATAGGCCTATTCAGGATGGCGCAGGGCCAATGCTAGGCAGAGAGAGGCTGACACAGTCCAGAGAGGCAGACATTGGGGCTTTTGGGGTAGATTGGACCTGAGGAGCTGCCAGAGGGTTTATCCAGGGTTTCAGCCGAGACATCTATCTCAGACTGAGAGGTACTACTTCAAAGGGCATTCTCTGTTGGGTAAGCCGGATTTGGCACCCAGATTGTACTCTAAAACTGCTTAATAAGAAAACCCTCAGATAGTTGCACCGTTTTTCCCGCATTGGGCTTTTCCGGGAACATTGGTCCAAAAATAACGGTGTCATTTTGTGTGCTTGTTTCTGTTTCCTTCAGTTGATGATCTGTAATATGTTGAGCATGCACTAGTGTTTATTTTCAGTATTTAGTATTTACATTGTAAATAACTTGTTAAGTAACGGAACAAGTAGGTAGGAATAAATCAGTAAAGTGCATGGAGGGTTTCTAACTAGTAGATTTAGAAACTTCAACATGGTATCAGAGCGTGGTTGCGGATCACAAGAGAATTGAGGACATCAGCCGAGCGGAGCAATAGCAGCAAAAAAAAATTATCCCAAGTGACAGAAGTTGTTCCTAGCAGAGCAACAACAAGGGAAGGGTGACGCAATGCCTGAATCATCGAGGGTGAGCCAGGAAGAGGCAACACAGAGGCTAAGGGAGGCAAAGGGAGGCTCACACAGAGCCATGCAGAAGCTAGGAGGGCTGACGCAATTGGCTGAGGAGGCCGAGTTGCTGGTGTTGGGATCGCGCAGAGCCTAGGAGCTCTCACCTTTAGGTTACTGGGGTTTAGGAGGCTGTGGGAAAGTTGCAGAGTGGAGCTGGTGGGGTACTGTAGTCGCAACAATACCTAATAGGGCAAGGCCAATGAGGAGGGTGTTGTTACCGAGGGTTTAGCCGAGAAATTTGTATCAGTGATGCAGTTGCACAAACGATCAGAGTAGGGGGCATCTCGACATCGACAGAAGGATTTCCAAGAGGGAAATCAAGACTCAGAAGGAGTCACATCGAGAACTTCCAGGAGGGAAGTCGAAGAGCAGCATGGCACTACACAGAGTAAGAGACCAAGACAGACTGGATGGAGCCTCAAACTTCGTAGTCTGGAAGGCTAGAATTTTATCTGTACTTGACAGAAATCGTGTCAAGCACTTTGACTTGAGGACGATAGCGATCCCCATTGACCCAGCTGATAATGACAAGTACGAGGACGCAATGGTGAGGGCCAAGAGCATCATCCTTGATGGGGTCAAGGACCATGTAGTACCACACATTGCCGAGAAGGAAACGACAAATGAGATGTGGGAGGCCCTAAAGTAATTATACCAGCATACTTCCGTGCAGACAAGGATGTTACTAGAAAATTAGATGAGGTCATACTAGATGAAGAAGGGAGAACCGATCAACACCTTCCTTGGTTGACTGAATGAGATCCGAGATCAGTTGACTTCCATAGGGGCCACGCCGAATCAGGAATTAATGGTAAGGATAGCCCTGAATGCATCTCAGAAGATTGGGAGGTATTTGTCTAGAGTATACTAGGCAAAGAGACCCTTCCACCTTGGGAGGAGATGTGGGCGGCTCTTCGCCAAGAAAGGATCAGATGATAGACAAAGGCAGGAAGCAGCAGTAAGGGGTCAGAGTCAAAAAGGAGGAGGAAGATGTTGCCCTAGCATCTGAGGGAAAGCAAGAAAAACGGAAGAAGGATCTCTCCAAGATCAAGTGCTTCCACTGTGGGGAGCTGGGTCATTATTCTACCCAGTGTCCATGAAAGAAGAGTAAGGGAGAGTCTTTCAAGACTAAGGCAGCGCCAGAAAGGGCAGAGAAGGAAGTGGAGATAGATGATGATTGTGCCATGAGTGCACACGCACCACTTGAGCGGAAGTGGGGAGACATCGAGCTGTAGTCAGATGGACTATAGGTGATGAGGGGCAGGATCCTCGAGGTACCCAACCTCTTGGATTAGACCTTGCTACGAGAGCCCCGAAGAGGAGTAGCAGGACTGGTGGATGTGGGTAGAGACAGATGCAGATGAAGCGGCAGAGAGAGCTACAATGAAAGATTCCCAGGACAACACCGGGCTAGTAGGCTGTAGCCATGCAAGAGGCATGGGAGTGTTGCACCAGTGCAGGATGGCACAGAGAGGTGTCTAATGGTGCGAGATGCAGGGAGTTGTTACAGTAGCGCAGAGGTTAGAGAGGGAGCACTTGTTAGTGGCAGAGGGAGCTTTAGCATCAACAGGTGTCTCTAGCCCAACAGAGAGGTCAGAGTTAGGAGATTAGTTACTTACTTCTCAGTAACTGAGTTCCAGTGCAGCACTGGGCAACATGATGAGAGGAGATGTAGTGCAGATGCAGTGTTGGGAGAAAGGACCAGCAACAACACGGATGCAGAGGGAGTTGCAGTACAGATGCAACAGTGGTAGTGGCAGGGCCATGGGTAGCAGTACAGGATGCAAAAGTGCAGAGGATGATGGGAAGCAGGCCTAGCATCAGCACAGGGACCGATGTCGGATGATCAGGGTGATACTTAGTGAGGAGTATTAATAAAGCACACTCCTCGCTAAGAGGGAGTGTTGATTTTGGGTAGCATTGGATGTGCTCTAGCCACAAAATTTGGTGGAGAGATTAGGGCACATGAGATCTCCAATACCCAGAAAGGGTTTGAGTAGATTCTAGACAATTTGGGAGATATTAAAATAATTAATATTTTTAATGGAGTCCCTAAGTCTAAACTTTGGGAAATTAAAATATTAATGTGAATTAGTATAAAACTGTGTTAGAATGGTCCAAAAGACATTGATCAAGCCAGATGTAATCTTAGCCATTGATTAGGGACTTAATCTCGACCGTTGAGCTTCAGCATCAGCAGGTGTCTCTAGCCCAACAAAGAGGTCAGAGTTGGGAGATTAGTTACTTACTTCTCAGTAACTGAGTTGCAGTGCAGTGGGCAACATGATGAGAGGAGATGCAGTGTTGGGAGAAAGGACCAGTAACAACACGGATGCAGAGGGAGTTGCAGTACGGATGCAACAATGGTAGTGGCAGGGCCATGGGTAGCAGTACAGGATGCAAAAGTGCAGAGGGTGATGGGAAGCAGGCCTAGCATCAGCACAGGGACCGATGTTGGATGATCAGGGTGATACTCAGTGAGGAGTATTACTAAAGCACACTCCTCGCTAAGAGGGAATGTTGATTTGGGGTAGCATTGGATGTGCTCTAGCCACAAAATTTGGTGGAGAAGTTAGGGCACATGAGATCTCCAATACCCAGAAAGGGTTTGAGCAGATTCTAAACAGTTTGGGAGATATTAAAATAATTAATATTTTTAATGGAGTCCCTAAGTCTAAACTTTGGGAAATTAAAATATTAATGTGAATTAATATAAAACTGTGTTAGAATGGTCCAAAAGACATGGATCAAGCCAGATGTAATCTTAGCCATCGATTAGGGACTTAATTTCGGCTGTTGATATGTCAATGAGAAAAGTGTAAGAGGAGGCTTGAGGGTCACTTGGAGAATACACCAAATGATCAGTCATTCTATTCTCTAGAGCGGGGTTTGATAGAATCAGTGATCAGAGTTGTAGCTGAGGGCAGTGAGTACAGAGAGACAGAGAGGCAAAGATAGTGTCGGGAGATCAGCGTAGGAGGCAGAGAGAGTGATGCAGTAGTAGCCAAGGCTCACGCAGGGCCACACAGAGGCAGCCAGGAGCTGTGCAGTGCTTCAGAGAGGCCAACATAGCTGACCCAGAGGGCTAGAAGGCTGATGCAGGGCCTCCTAAGGTTGACACAGGCCTATTCAGGGTGACGCAAGGCCAACGCTAGGTAGAGAGAGGATATCGCAGTCTAGAGAGGCAGATGCTGGGGTTTCTGGGGCAGATTGGAGCTGAGGTGCTGTCGGAGGGTTTATTCGGGGTTTCAACCGAGACATCTGTCTTAGACTGAGAGGTACTACCGCCAAGGGCATTCTCTATTGGGTAATCCAGATTCGGCACCCAGATTGTACTCTGAAACTGCTTAATAAGAAAACCCTTAGATGGCTGCACCAATTTTCCTGCATTGGGTTTTTCCGGGGACATTGGTCCAAAAATATCGATGTCATTTTGTGTGCTTGTTTCTGTTTCCTTCAGTTGACGATCTTTAATATTTTGAACATGCACTAGTGTTTATTTTTAGTATTTACATTGTAAATAACCTAAGTAACCGGATTCGTCCAAACACCCTGTCGAATCTGAATCCTGTGAATCAGATACGATTCACCAGGAATTCGAATCCCAAAATAGGATTCGATGTGCCTGTACAAGATTCGTATGAATCCCATACAGGCACATCGAATCCCGATTCTGGGATTTGAATCCCAAGAATATGACTTCCGCGGGTTAAAAACACGTTGTTCTTTTTATCATTCACCTTATTTCTCATTTCATTTTGCATAGTTTGAGTTGTGGGCAAGGAGCTAAGGGTTTGGAACAAGGAGCTAAGGGAGTAGAGCATTCGGCAAGGAGATTCAAGCACCAGGTAAGTGCATTTTAACTCCATTTTTTTGTATTTCTTATTCTATTACAGCAGTTTGTATATGATTTTTTGTTTACAAATTTTTGCATGTTTTGTTCATTTTTTTTACAGTATTCATGGCTCAATCAAAGGAAACAGTTAGGGGGCAAAGGAAGGGGAAGAATGTCCCCATTGGAGATGCCCCTCCTCCCCCAATATCATCAGAGCCTGCTGCAAGTAATGTTGAGGGAAGAGGAGGACCTAAAGACAACATTGAGAAATATCCCCTTGTAGAAATGTCACAAGAGAGAATGGGACAAGCACCAAGGGGAAGGGAGGAGGCAATGTGCAATGGAGATGCAACTTTTGTCACATTGCTTTCAAAAGCACATATTTCCATGTGAAAGGCCATTTGTTGGCTTTACCGGTTGTAAGATTGGAGCTTGTAAAACTGTTCCTTTACAAAAGAGGAAAGAAATGGAAAAGGAGTCCACTGTTGGTATGGAAAATGTGGCTGCAAAATCAAGAAAAACCAAGAACGAAGACCACCTTCTATTTTTGAGAAAAGACACCACCAAATTTCCATTTGAGAGTTCTATTGGGGGATAAGCAACAAAAAGAAGAGCAATTACACTTGGTCCAATGGACAAGATTTTTCAAAAAGAGAAACGAGAAGAGCTTGATCTCACCATTGCCTTCTTTTTCTATCAAAACTTCATATCATTTCATGTTGCATGCTCATATTTATTTATTGAGATGCGTCGAGCTCTAACTCATGGGTCTCCATCATGGTATGTGCCTCCTGGTTCAGAGAAGCTTAGAACCATATTGTCAACAAAGGCAAAAAAAGAGGTGCAAAAAATGCTTGAGCCTATTGTAGCATCATGGCCAACATCTAGGGTTAGCATTGTTTCCGATGGATGGACAAATCCAACACGACACCCAATCATCAACTTCATGGTGTCTTCCTTGAATGGTCCAGTTTTCTTGAAAGCAGTGGATACACTTGGAGAATACAAGGATGCACAATTTATTGGTGAGTTATTTATTAAAGTTATTGAAGATGTAGCTGTTGATTCTTGTGTGCAAATCATTACAGATAATGCACCTGTTTGCAAGGTTGCTAGCATGATTGTGGAAGCTAAATATCCACAAGTGTTTTGGACACCTTGCATTGTCCATTCATTGGACTTAGCACTTAAATCCATTGCTTCTGATGTGCTCTTTGGATTGGTAACATTATTGAGGATGCACGACATATCCGTAACTTTGTGCAAAATCATACAAATGCCCTCACTATCTACAAGGAGTACACCAATCTTTCATTGTTGAAGATTGTTGATACACAGTTTGCCTCTTCATTCATGATGTTGAATGGTTTGATGGAGGTCAAGACCGCTCTTGGGTCCATGGTTATTTCTGAGTTTTGGTCTTTTTGGAGAAAGACAGATCAGGTAGCCTCTAAAAGAGTGAAGGACACAGTGCTAGATGATGCTTGGTGGGAGAGGGTAGATCTAATTATTCGGATCATGGACCCTATCATTTCTCTGCTTCGATTTGCAGATACAGACAAACCCATCTTAGGAGAGGTTTATGAGGGATGGGATTCCATGATTGAGTCTGTGAGGAGCATTATTCTACAGAGTAAGTGCCCCGAGTATGAGACATCACTAGAGGCCTTTTGTAATACTATACAGAATATTCTTGTCAGCAAATGGGACAAGAATTGTACACCTTTACATTGTTTGGCTCACTCATTGAACCCAAAATACTACAACAATGAGTGGTTGAGTGGTGGAACTTCATGTAGATTCCCTCTTCACATGGATGGTAAAATTTCACAAGGGAGGAAAGATGCATTCAGACGGGATTTTCAGGATAGAGCATTGCTTGATGAGGTGGAGGATGCCTTTGCAAAGTTTTCCACTGGTACCGGTCGATTTGCAGGATATGATGTGATTAGAGATAGGGGGGCTAAGAAGCCCTATTCTTGGTGGGCAAATCATGGGGCAACAAGCCCTCCTCTTCAGCAGTTAGCCATGAGGCTCCTCTCTATGGTGACTTCATCCTCTTGTTGTGCAAGGAATTGGAGCACATATGGGAATTTGTATATGTGAAGAAGAGCAGGCTTAAGCAGTCCAGGGCAGAGACAATGGTGTATGTGCACCCCAACCTTTGTCTTATTTACAGGTAGAGGGAAGAGCGGTTGAGGGGAAAACAAAGATGTGGGATGTTTTTCCTGATGATATGGGTCTAGACAACAGTGTTGAGTTGGCATTGGCCAACATGAATCTCAATGATCCAGTGCTAGAGCCTATTAGATTTGATGACTTAGAGGGGTCATCCTCCACACCAGCAGATGCAAAGGCAACTATGGATACAGGGGAGGAGGAGGATGCTGAGGAGAGTAGTGGTGACCATGATAATGAGGACATTGATGTTGATTCTGATGATGACTCTGAGGATTGATGACTACCTATTGCCTTGAAGCTTGTAGACCTGTAGATTGTAGTTGTTTTATATTTTCTATTTCTATTTGCCATTGGCATTGCACCAAGACTACCTATGTAACACATTTTGATTTGATGACTTAATGAGAAAACTACAGTTGTCAATGTCTTTGTCTTACTATCTTGTAGTTGTAAGTTGTCTTTCATTTATGAATTATGAATCATGATTTATGTGACCACTGACATGTATTTGAATTTTGTATGTACTATGCATGCTATAGATGAAGATCTATGTTTGAAATCAATGAATTTGTATTATTAATTAGAATTTGTGTAAGAAATATCTAATTTTTAATATATATATATAACGAATCCTATGTGTCCTGTTTCGGGGGTCAACGTGTCCGAATCCGACACTCAAATCCCTGAATCCTATGAATCCTGAATCCCCATGTCAAGTGACTTAGTAAATAACTTGTTAAGTAACAGAACAAGTAGGTAGGAATAAATCAGTAAAGTGCATGGAGGGTTTCTAACTGGTAGACTTAAAAACTTCAACACATCCCCTCTCATCATGATGCATCCTGCTACTGCATAATGCTACTGCACTGCAACTCAGTTACTGAGAAGTAAGTAACTTATCCACCCAACTTTTGACATCCTTGTCAAGCTAGAAACACTCTCGATGCTGAAGCTCTCTCTTTCGCTAACAAGTGCTCCCTCTACTGACCTCTGCGCTGCTGCAACAACTCCCTGCATCTCACACTGTTGCACACCTCTCTGTGCCATCTTACATTGGTGCAACACTCCAGTGCCTCTCGCACTGTTGCAGCCTACTAGCCTCGCGTTGTCCCGGGATTCCTGCACTATAGCACTCTGCCGCTCCATCTGCATCCATTTCTACCGACATCCGCTAGTCCTACTACTCTTCTTCGGGGCTCCCGTAGCAAGGTATAATCCAAGAGGTTGGGTACCTCAAGGATCCTGCTCCTCATCGCTTGTAGTCCTCCTAACTACAACTCGATGTCTCCCCACTTCTTCTCAAGTGGCACAATCGTCCTCCTCCTCGATTTCTTTCTCTGCCTTTGCAGGCACTGCCTTCAAGTTTGAAGCCTCTCCCTTACTCTTCTTCCTAGGACACTGGTTCGCAAAATGACCTAGTTCCCCACAATGGAAGCACTTGACCTTGGAGAGGCCCTTCTTCTTCCTCTTCTCCTACTTTCGTGCAGATGCTAGAGCTGCATCCTCTTCTTCTGTTAAAATTGGCAACTAGGGCCAAACTCCATGTGTGTCATCTTATTCATGGTTGATAATATTTTTATTAGATTCCTCTTATCGAGAGGTGTAGGATTGATCTAAAGGTCATCCGATTCCAATAATTATTTATGGAGATATGAATTTATTTTGATTATGGAATTATTATCAAGCCGACCTACAACTCATGTAGGCTCAGAAAACCAACAGTCGCATCTATTCAAACATCAACAGTTGTGTATAAATACAGGAAGAATTTTCCTCATTTTCACTCACTCATCTCATCACATCTCTCTCTCTCTCCTACGCAGAAAAGAGTATCTTCTCTACTGTGCAGAAAAGAGACTCTCTCTCACACATGTGGAAGGAAGCTGCTGAACTTGAAGCTGCAATTGTAGATCCAAACTTTGACCAGCATTGACCATCAAACCTCCTCTTCTGAACTACGCTATAGGTCCATCTGGACCTCCTCTGAAGGTTGCATCTTTTGGTGGTGGAATCAAGCCGATCCAACGGTCGGTTTGCGAAATATCAACTACCCTAGTTTTGATGATGAAGCTGCTAATGTTGATGCTGCGGATCTAGGGTTTGCTACTGCTGATATAAATCAGATTTATTGTACTATTTCTCTCTGCCGAATTATTGAAGATAAAAGAAGATTTGATCAAAGGGTTTCCCCACATATTGTGGGGTTTGTCCCTTGCTAGCCGCCACATCTTGTGTCTCTTGTCTTGGCTTGTTTTCTGTTGATCGTTGAATGTTCTATCTGCACTTTACTTATGCACATGTGATTGCTAATATATGAATAATAATAAGAAAGAAAAGTAAATTGCTCTAAGCATAGAGCATACCATAAATTAACATGGTATCAGAGCTGAGGTGAAGACAAAGCCTGAGCAAGAGAAAGAGCAATCACCGAAGAGAAGATTGGCAAGGCTATCCTAAAAGAACTATGGCGTCCTCATCACTTTTTCCTGTTGATGACAAGTTCCATGAGAAAACTGACTATCACGGATGGAAGATGTCTATCGATCTAAACTTAGAAGATCAAGGAGTGTTGGACCATGTGAGATTCAATATTGTTGAGCCTTCGTCAAATGCATCTGTTGCTGCCAAGAACAAATGGAAAACCGGAGAAGCCAAAACAAAGAAAATCATGCGAGACTCTATCGACAAGCGCTTGGTGGCCTACATCTTCGACCTGAACACCTCCAAGGAAATCTACGATAGACTGGTGAGTTATTTAAAGTTAATGATGCAAATCAAGTTTTTGTTTCTTAGAAATAAGCTGAAGGAAATTAAGAAAGGTAAAGATGAGAGTATGAAAGCATACTTCTTAAGAATCACCGAGATCTTGAACGATCTCGTATCTATTGGGGAGGCTATTACTGATAGGGAAATCACACTCACGACTCTTGGAGAATTACCATCCGAATGGTACGTGTTCAGGACTACTCTTCTGAACAATAATGTAATTCCTAGTTTCGAGGAATTAATGGCTAGATGCATCCAAGAAGAAACAAGGGTAGAAGAGCAAGAAATTCCCATGCCTAAATGTCCTCCTGCTGCCTTTTCTGCTTGTTGACCACTACGTGTCAACTTCCCATAGCATTACACCCCCTTTTTTCGCAAAAGGGATAGCGCTTAATCGACATGTCCGTGCCATTCGACAGTCATCATCGACCTGATCATGTTATGTCGTAAACCCAGTCTGCATGTATGAATTGTAAATAATCTTAGCAGAGCTGAGTCATGTATGAAAATTGCCTAGGTGGACCTAATTTTCTAGTGACAATCTACGTTCTGGAAGGTTTTTTGTCTCGCTGATTCATGATCGGCAGAGTTTTCCTTCATCCTAACCCCAAATCCGGATTGAATTTTGTCATTAGAATCTTAGGGGAATCCTAGTGCGTTGATCTACTAGATTATAGTTGGTCGCAGAACTGGGTGATTTATGAGGGTCTATGTCAAATGGGTTTTCCCCCTTGAGATGTAAAATTGTAAAAGTCATGATGTAAAATCTCGTGAGGGTTAGAAAATTTTTTAATCCCCTCATAAGTCCTAAGTCCTAGGTCCTAAGTGATTTTTCCAAAGGTTAAGTTCGAGGATTCAAAATTAAAAATTATAAAATTAAAAAAAAAAATAAATAAATAAATAATATAATAATAAAATAATAATAAATTTAAAAAATTTAAAAAATAAAAATAAATAAAATAAAATAAAAAATTAAAAATAATATTGAGTCAAATTTTGAGTAAATAAATGCAGAATTTCAATTTTTTAATATATTAAATTGGCATTTAAAAATTTGACGGATGAGATTAAAAGATATCTTGATCCTCATCGACGGTCGAGATCATTTTGACATGGATCACTCGAATTAGCCATTGGGAATTTTTCCTTTAAATAGGGTGCAAGGGGTCATTTGAGATCAGATTGGATCTAAGAGTCTGGTGCTAAAGAAAGCTCTCTTGTAGTCAGTTTTTGTGCAATAAAGAAAGACTTTGGGGTTAAAAGTCTTGCTCGTGTTACTCTTCTGGAAATGTTGTAAGGCCTTTTATTTTTCTGCATAATTTTATTTTCAGTCATCAATAATAGCTTGATGAAGATTGATTCAGACACAGGTATCTTGTCTGATCTCTAGGGTTTGAATGATAGTTTAGATTCTGAAATATAATGGCAGGTATCTCCATTTGATCTGGATTTCACTATCGTTTTCCCCTCTATGTTAATGGTTGGTTTTAAGCTGTGCAAGAAATCTTAGTTTTGAGTTTACGGGGCGTTAGGGGAAGTTCTCAGCTGAACCAGCCAACTCCCGGATTGTGTTTTCTGAAAGAGCCCAACTAGTTTTAATCCCAGGCTTATCATCTGAATTTTTTTATGAATGCATGCAGGGTTTTCTGAAGTATCTCACATTAAAACTAAATTCTGATAAAGTTACTGTGATTATTGACAAATCTGGCTGCTTAAGAGTCGAAAAGTTGTAAAGGTTGTAATTATTTAGCTGATTTAGGGTTTTAGTCTTGTTTTCTGCACATTATTTTTGGGTGTTTGTCTCTCCATTACAGGTTGCAGGGTTTTCTGAAGACTTCCGAGGGTTTGATCAGCTCCCTGCTATTGCTCAGGGTTTTGTTATGTTACAGGTGGATTTGGACATTGTAGAGCACAACCAATATTTTTTATGAAGTGTAACCCCTACTTGTTGCACTTAAGTCTCTTATTCGATCTGCAGCGTTTGGGGTTTTTATGCCATTCTCATAGCTGCCTACCCACGCAGCTCCAACTCTCACGAATTTTATTGACCTACATAAGACGTGGCTCCATGAGTTGATTTGTCCTGCGCAGTCGCTCCACGCTGGCCATCCCACATACGCTGCAGCCTGTCTCACGTGATTTACGTTTCCTTTTTCTCACCAAGCTTTTGCCAACGCCAAGCCATCCATATTTGTTCTCTGCTGCTCCAAACATCTGCACGCTGCCCACGATAAACACTGCAAACCTACACACGCGCAGAGTAAACCCCTGAACACATTTGAGTCTCCACTCATCTACGCCTGATCCATGTTTTCCTCAGCCGCATATCCATCAAGTAGTTGCCAGTCACCTGCGTATCAATCTCTCTGCCCCTCGCTCCACCATCGATTTCTCACATCTGCAAATAAAAATATAGAACTCGTTATTCATGCGTTAAACTCTCCTCGAATCTTGCTAACAAATCCTACGTGCTGCATCCCCTCGGCCATCCGAAATTCCACTTCTCCTCCCTCACCTTGCTGCCATCAGAATACCCTTCCGCATCTGCACGCTAGCTGCTCCCTGTTCGCAGCCGCAGCTCGATCCTCCCTTCTACAGCCTTATTTCTCCCCTCCCTACGCAACTATGACCTGCACTTACACACACGCAACTCCTCTGTCGAAGTTCTCTCGCCATGATCTGCATTCACACAATAAAACAATGATTTTTTATGTCGTGGGTGAGTTTTAGAGTCAGGGATTTTTCATTAAGTTTACTCTGAGTTAGGGATTAGCGTAGGTTTCCTTTTCTTTTTAATTTAGTTTAGATATATGTAAAGATTTAGGGTAGGTTTCCTTTTTTTTTAATTTAGTTTAGATATATTGAAGTTTTGTACCTATTCAATTTGCTTTAGTTTTAATATTTAGAATTTTTAAAAGTTTAGCTTTGTTTTAATTTCAAAAAAAAAAGAAGTAAATAAATAAATAAAAATAAAAATAATTTCAATTTTTATTTTCTTGTGTTAATTATGTGTTAGATTAGAGTTAGGTTTTATTTTAGGATTTAAATTTAGTTTTTGTTATAGTTTAGTTAAATTTTATTTTATTAAAAATTCATAAAAAAATTATAAAATTATAAAAAGCAAAAAGGGTTTCTTTTGGTTGAATTGAGGCCTTTGTGTTCATAAGGGTTTCTTTTATTTAAGTTAGATTAATATTATTTTATGATTTTTTATTTTAAATTTGTTTTATTTGAAAAATATAAAAATATTTTGGGAATTTTTTTTTTTTTGCCAATTTCAGTCTTGGCTCAGGAATTTCTTATGTTTTATCTTTTCTGCTGAGGCTAAAATTTTGATGTGGGAATTGATGTTTAATATGCTTTAATGTTCATTTGAAAATTAACTACATGAATGTGATCTCTAGTTGGCATTTTACGTGGTTGAAGCACTTTACCTTTCGAATTTTATTCGCTGGAATATGGTTAAGCTATCGAGCATTTATCGATTATCTCGCTTTTGGTAAAGGTCAAGCTTTGTTTGAGTTATTTGATGGTAAATGATTGTTAATAAACTCATATTTCTGCAGGCATATAATCATTCAGTCATTAACTCCATAAGGCATTGATCTATTAACTTAACTTAATCAAATAAGTGCTTGTTTTTCCCTCGTGTCTCCCAACCCAACTGGTCCCTAGTTGGTCATCCATTATCCCATAGGGTCTACCCCCCCTTAGCCGCGGGAGACAGGCTTAAACGGAGAGATCGGGGATCAGGGTGACAGCCCCCGGTCTAAGCTTTGTCGTGACAATCTGTGCGACAACATTTTTTGGCGTCGTTGCCGGGGATACTTTATTCTCGGTGTTTCAAAGATTTTTCGTCATTCATCGTTCATCTTTCTGTCATTCGTTTGAGCCGGCAAAGCCAACGTTTTTTGGCATCTTTTGGATCTTTTCATCACTTATCTTTCGTCATATCAGCGACTACTCTTCAGTTTGTTTCTTGTTTGGGTGGCGACTCCATTTCTTTTCATTTATTTTTCCTAGACAAGAAGCCTCTCTCATATCAACTTGTTGGTTACTTTTTGGATCCTAGAATTTGACTCATTGTTCAAGTGGTGACTCCACTTCTTCCATTTATTAATTTTCTTGAGCAGAGATCTCTTTCTATCATCCATTTGGTTCCTCGTTATTCATCATGAATTATTTGTTTAAACCATGTCATTTTACGGATGATCTCCATGATATTCCAGAAGTGGCCATTTCTAAATTACCTTTGTTCTCAAGTGGTGATTCAGTCGCTGTTAAAAGGCATCTAGGCTTGTTTACTAGTATAATGATCATATATTGTAGATCCCCTCAGTGTAATCATGAAGATGTCAAAATGTGTCTTTTTGTCTTTTCTTTAGAGGGTGATGCTTTGAATTGGTTTAATAATTGTCTTGAAGATTCTTTCACTTCTTTACAAGACATTGTCAATGCTTTTAAAAGTAGATATGGTTATCCAGATAGCTTGCCTTGTGCCCCTAAAATTGTGCAACATAATGAAAGTAATCTTATAAAAGGTCCAACTATCGATGAAAGATTCCAAGACAATTCGTCATATCAGAATGTGCAATCCACCTGTACCATTGCAGATCAAATTCATGATAGTGGAAAAGCAGGGACAAATGACAATGAAAAGGAAGATCAAAAGAAAATTATACAAGAACTAATGTAAAAAATATGGAGATCAATCAAACTAATTATGTCAATGATGTGAGAACTTTATGCACCCACCTGGAAAAACATAATAGAGAGATGGAGATCATGCAAAATCAACATGCTAAGGAAATTGAGACCATGAAGACTAATCATGACACAAAATTAGTTTTATGCAAAGCAAGTTATCAGGCTTAGAGGAAAATATGACTACCATGAAAGCTAATCGTGATAGGGAAATTAATTCTATGCAAAACAAGTTGTTAACTATGGATGAAGAAATGACTATCATGACGTTCGATCATAATAATCAGTTAGCTACCATGCAAGCAAATCATAAGAAAGAGATAAACTCTATGCAACATTGCTTGATGACCATAAAGGAAAAGGACGATAAAGTAATAAAAGATATGGAAGCTAATCAGATATGTCTTCAGAATAAGTTATTGACCATGGAAGAATACCATGCCAGGGAAATTAATGCTATGAAGGTTAAACACTCTATTCAGATAGATGCCATTAAAATACAGGTTCAGAAATTTCAACAATGGTCAGAGGATGAAAGAAACCGGGGAATGTCAATAGATCAGGGGCCTCCTTATCTGTTACAGCAAGCTCCATCTTATAATGACGTCCTTTGTTCCATTGAAGAGTGGATAATTGAAGGTGACATGGTTAATCCACCAGTCATAGAAGATCAAGTTATAACTCATGGCACCTGTGAGATTGATCCATCATCCTTGGCAGGGCAGATGCAGAATGAAGAAAGACATGTCACGCATATCTTACATACTTCATCTGAGAGCTTTGAAGCAGAGAGTTCCACGTCATCAGTGATACATCCTGCCAAAAAGAAAAAACGCAAAAGAAAGAGAACGAGAAGAAGATTTGATGCATCAGACGGCCGCGAGCAGCTTGACTTTCGGATAGGAAAGACTCCTACCATATGTAGAATTGGACATGGCACATCCGACAAGTAGCCGATAGATTTGCCTGAAAGCAGGAAAATGCTTAGTATACACTATATTGAACACATCTAATGCCATGGGGCATCCTTTGTATTGTATTTCTAACCCTACTCCTTGTTTTTCAGCGTTTTCATTTCTGTTGTAGGATTAGATTTACTTTTTCATGTTGTTAGACTAGTTAATAAATGAAGAGCTTCTATCTTTCATGTGCTTAATGTTATATAATGATTCTTGAATGGACGCTACTTATTTCTGTTGTGTGTTGCGTGGATGCAGGTTCTGGATTCTCACATTCCTGCAGTGCAGCAGCGTGTCCCCAAGTAGAGCCAGATGTTGACCACTACGTGTAAACTTCCCATAGTAGTACACCCCCTTTTTTCGCAAAAGGGATAGCGCTTAATCGACATGTCTGTGCCATACGACAGTCATCGTCGACCTGATCATGTTATGTTGTAAACCCAGTCTGCATGTATGAATTGTAAATAATCTTAGGAGCGTTGAGTCATGTATGAAAATTGCCTAGGTAGACCTAAATTTCTAGTGACAATCTACGTTCCGGAAGGTTTTTTGTCTCACCGATCCATGATCGGCAGAGTTTTCCTTCAGCATAACCCCAAAGCCGGAATGAATTTTATCATTAGAATCTTAGAGGAATCCTAGTGCGTTGATCTACTAGATTATAGTTGGTCGCAGAACTGGGTGATCTATGAGGGTCTATGTCAAATGGGTTTTCCCCCTTGAGATATAAAATTGTAAAAGTCATGATGTAAAATCTCGTGAGGGTTAGAAAATGTTTTAATCCCCTCATAAGTCCTAAGTCCTAGGTCCTAGGTTATTTTTCCAAGGCTAAGTTTGAGGATTCAAAAATAAAAATTTAAATTTAAAATAAATAAAATAATAAATAAAAATAATAATAAAATTTAAAAAATAATTAAAAAATAAAAAAAAATAAAAAAAATTTTTAAAAATAATAAAATAATAATGAGTCAAACTTTTGAGTAAATAAATGCAGAATTTCGAATTTTTAATATATTAAAATGCATTTAAAATTTTGACGGATGAGATTAAAAGATATCTTGATCCTCATCGACGGTCGAGATCATTTTGACATGGATCACTCGAATTAGCCGTTGGGAAATTTTCCTTTAAGTAGGGTGCAAGGGGTCATTTGAGATCAGATTGGATCTGAGAGTTTGGTGTTAAAGAAAGCTCTTTTATAGTCAGTTTTTGTGCAATAAAGAAAGACTTTGGGGTTAAAAGTCTTGCTCGTGTTACTCTTATGGAAATGCTATAAGGCCTTTTATATTTTTGCATAATTTTATTCTCAGTCATCAATAATAGCTTGATGAAGATTGATTCAGACACAGGTATCTTGTCTGATCTCTAGGGTTTGAATGATAGTTTAGATTCTGAAATATAATGGCAGGTATTTCCATTTGATCTGGATTTCACTATCGTTTTTCCCTCTATGTTAATGATTGATTTTAAGTTGTGCAAGAAATATTAGTTTTGAGTTTACCGGGCGTTAGGGGAAGTTCTCGGCTGAACCAGCCAACTCCCGGATTGTGTTTTCTGAAAGAGTCCAACTTGTTTTAATCCCAGGCTTATCATCTGAATTTTTTTATGAATGCATGTAGGGTTTTCTGAAGTATCTCACATTAAAACTAAATTCTGATAAATTTACTGTGATTATTGACAAATCTGGCTGCTTAAGAGTCGAAAAGTTGTAAAGGTTGTAATTATTTAGCTGATTTAGGGTTTTAGTCTTGTTTTCTACACACATTATTTTTGGGTGTTTGTCTCTCCATTACAGGTTGCAGGGTTTTCTGAAGATTTCCGAGGGTTTGGTCAGCTCCCTGCTACTGCTCAGGGTTTTGTTATGTTACAGGTGGATTTGAACATTGTAGAGCACATTCAATATTTTTTATGAAGTGTAACCCCTGCTTGTTGCACTTAAGTCTCTTATTTGATCTGCAGCATTTGGGGTTTTTATGCCATTCTCATAGCTGCCTACCCACGTAGCTCCAACTCTCACAAATTTTATTGACCTGCATAAGACATGGCTCCATGCGTTGATTTGTCCTGCGTAGTCGCTCCACGCTAGCCATCCCACATACGCTGCAGACTGTCTCACATTATTTACGTTTCCTTTTTCTCACCAAGCTTCTACCAACGCCAACCCATCCATATTTGTTCTCTGCTGCTCCAAAAATCTGCACGCTGCCCATGATAAACACTGCAAACCTACACACGCACAGAGTAAACCCCCTGAACACATTTGAGTCTCCACTCATCTACGCTTGATCCACGTTTTCCTCAGCCGCATATCCATCAAGCAGTCGCCAGTCACCTGTGTATCAATCTCTCTGCCCCTCGCTCCACCATCGATTTCTCACATCTGCAAATAAAAATATAGAACCCGTTATTCATGCGTTAAACTCTCCTCGAATCTTGCTAACAAATCCTGCGTGCTGCATCCCCTCGGCCATCCAAAATTCCACTTCTCCTCCCTCGCCTTGCTGCCATCAGAATACCCTTCCGCATCTGCATGCTAGTTGCTCCCTGTTCGCAGCTGCAGCTCGATCCTCCCTTCTACGGCCTTATTTCTCCCCTCATGCAGCTATGAACTGCACTTACACACACGCAGCTCGTCTGTCGAAGTTCTCTCGCCATGATCTGCATTCGCATAGTAAAACAACGATTTTTTATGTCGTGGGTGAGTTTTAGAGTCAGTTATTTTTCATTAAGTTTACTCTGAGTTAGGGATTAGCGTAGGTTTCCTTTTTTTTAGTTTAGTTTAGATATATGTAAAGATTTAGCGTAGGTTTCCTTTTTTTTTTAATTTAGTTTAGATATATTGAAGTTTTGTACCTATTCAATTTGCTTTAGTTTTAATATTTAGAATTTTTAAAAGTTTAGCTTTGTTTTAATTTCAAAAAAAAAAGAAGTAAATAAATAAATAAAAATAAAAATAATTTCAATTTTTATTTTCTTGTGTTAATTATGTGTTAGATTAGAGTTAGGTTTTATTTTAGGATTTAAATTTAGTTTTTGTTATAGTTTAGTTAAATTTTATTTTATTAAAAATTCATAAAAAAATTATAAAATTATAAAAAGCAAAAAGGGTTTCTTTTATTTAGTTTAGATTTTAATATTATTTAGATTTTTGATTTTAAATTTTGTTTTATTTGAAAAATATAAAATATTTTGGGAATTTTTTTTTTTTTGCCAATTTTAGTCTTGGCTCAGGAATTTCTTATGTTTTATCTTTTCTGCTGAGGCTAAAATTTTGATGTGGGAATTGATGTTTAACATGCTTTAATGTTCATTTGAAATTTAACTACATGAATGTGATCTCTGGTTAGCATTTTACGTGGTTGAAGCACTTTATCTTTCGAATCTTATTTGCTGGAATATGGTTAAGCTATCGAGCATTTATCGATTATCTCGCTTTTGGTAAAGGTCAAGCTTTGTTTGAGTTATTTGATGGTAAATGATTGTTAATAAACTCATATTTCTGCAGGCATATAATCATTCAGTTATTAACTCCATAAGGCATTGGTCTATTAACTTAACTTAATCAAATAAGTGCTTATTTTTCCCTCGTGTCTCCCAACCCAACTGGTCCCCAGTTGGTCATCCATTATCCCATAGGGTCTACCCCCCTTAGCCGCGGGAGACAGGCTTAAATGGAGAGATCGGGGATCAGGGTGACAGCCCCTGGTCTGAGCGTTGTCATGACAATCTGTGCGACAACACTGCTCATGCTAAGAAAAGAAATAATTCCGGGACTAAATAAAAAAGAAAGGTTGGACCTAAGGGTGGAAGAAAAGGACGATGTTACATCTGCAATAAAGTAGGTCACTATGCAAGGGAGTGCCCTGATAGAAAGGACTCACACGGGACGATGATCAAAATCACTCTGATGGCAATCAAAGGAATGGAAAATTCAATAGAAAAGGTAAAAGGAGTGCTAGAAGTCAAAGAAGAGGACAATCATTCAAGAAGGCTAGAAATTCCAGGTATGAATCTAACATTGTTGAAAATAAGCAGGATGAATATTATCTACCAACTGCTCTATCTACCTCTTCTCCTTCAGACTCAATGGGAATTTGGCTCATTGATAGTGGTGCCTCAAGGCACTTTACTAGTTACAAAGAAGTTCTCCATAATCTGATAGAGAAAGAAACTAACCTTGAAATTGTCCTTGGAGATAATATGAAATATCCCGTGAAAGGTGTAGGCAATGTCTCTCTTAAATTGAATGAAGGTAATACGATCCACTTACAGGATGTATTATATGTACCTGACCTCAAGAAGAACCTGGTGTCCATCTCAGCAATGGCAAACAAAGGCTACAAGGTGGCCTTCAGCGATGGCAAGGTACATATATGGAAAAATAATGTTAAAGATGCCTTCTCTCTTGGGTTTCAAGTTGATCCATTATATCAAGTCGGAGGAAGTCCGCTAGGTGTCATGTCTTGTGACAAATCTCAAGCCTTGATCGAGAATCAAACCGAAAAGAAGATCAAGATCTTAAGGACTGATAATGGAATTGAATATGAATCTAACGAGTTTCATGACTTTTGTAAAGAGGCTGGCATTAAGAGGGAGACTACTACACCACATACTCCTAAGCAGAATGGTGTGGCAGAAAGGAAGAACCATACGATTGTGGGAGCTGTCTGTGCCATGCTCCATGATCAAAGGCTTCCGAAGTTTCTATGAGTAGATGATGTAACAATGCCTAATGTGGAGGAACCCATGGATCCTATTTATCCACCTAAGCCTTCCTCTTCTAGGAAGAGGCATTCATGGCCTAGGGGGCTACTTGATGATGCTGAAGGACATGCTGCACCCTGAGGAACCTTCCGTGAAAGTAAGAAACCTAACAGGTATCAGGGATACCTAACTATCATGAGCACCATCATACAAAATGAGCCTTCATCACTCTCAGATGTTGTCAAGCATAAAGTATGGAAGGATGTTATGACCGAATAATATGAGTCTATTATGAAGAATGATGTCTGGGAAGTAGTTCCCAGACCCCAGGACAAGACAGTTATCACTTCAAAATAGCTTTACAAGATAAAGCATGCAACAGATGGAAGTATGGAAAAGTATAAGGCTTGTTTTGTTACTCGTGACTTCTCCCAGAAGGAAGGTATAGAATATGATGAGATATTTGCACCTGTTGCCAGATATACAACCATTCGCTCAATCATAGCCCTTGTGGCTTCACAAGTATGGAACCCACATCAGATGGATGTCAAGACTGCGTTCTTGCATGGTTCGATCAAAGAAGAGGTCTACGTGGAGCAACCTGAAGGATTTGAGATTTATGATCTAAAATATCATGTATGCAGGTTGAAGAAAGCTTTCTATGGGCTGAAGCAAGCACCTCGAGCATGGTATGAGAGGATCGATAGCTACTTGATGAAGCTGGGATTCACTAGGAGTGAAGCTGACCCTAACCTTTATTTTAAGGTTGAAGATGACAAACCTCTCATACTGGTGCTGTATGTGGATGACCTCTTCCTAACAGGTGCAAACCCTCTTATTCACAAATGTAAGAGGGAGTTGGCTTCTGAATTTGAAATGAAGGATCTAGGACTGATGCATTATTTCCTAGGACTTGAAGTATGGCAGAAGCCAGGGGAAATTTTCCTATCTCAAGGATATATGTGGTGAAGATATTGGAAAGATTTGGTATGGTAGACTGCAACCCTGTAACTACCCCGATGGAGCTTGACTTCAAGAAGTTAAGCGGTAGTGCTGCTGGACCTATTTTACGAAATGCTACCGAGTATCGGCAACTCGTCGAAACATTAATGTTCTTAGTGAACTCCTTTCCAGACACATGCTTTGCAGTCAACACATTGAATCAACATATGGTTGAACCTCACCACATACATTGGATTGGTGCCAAGAATATGTTGAGATATCTTCGTGGCACAATCACTTATGGGTTAAGATACACTGCTGGAGATGTGAGACTACTTGGATATACTGATGCTGATTGGGCAGCCAATGTGGAGGACCGTAAGAGCACTTTGGGGTGTTGTTTCTCCTTGGGATCTGCTTCGATATCCTGGATGAGCAGGAATCAGAAGTTGGTGGCTTTGAGCACCGCTGAAGCAGAATATATTGCTACTAGCATGGCCTCCTATGAGGCATTCTGGTTGCGAAAGCTTTTCAGTGAGTTGTTTGGATTTACATTGGATACCACCGTGATCCAATGTGACAACCAAAGTGGGATTCGTTTGTCCGAGAATCCCGTATTTCATGATCCCTCCAAGCAAATCAATATTAGGTATCACTATATTCGAGATATGGTGCAGTGGAGAGCTATAAGGCTCCAACATATCAATACAGATGAACAGGTCGCCGACATTCTGACAAAGCCCCTAGGGAAAGTCAAATTCCTGACTTTCCGAGAACAACTTGGTGTTGTTCAAAGACCCTCCGATGAGGGTTCTGTATGATGAATTGAGTTCTGGGAGCTCCGAGGGGGTGCGGGGTACTTCTTGGAGCAACATATGACCACAGGGTGATTCACTATACCCTGGTGGTGTACAAGTACACCCCGTGGCGACTATGTAGCAGGATGATTGGTTCTCGTGTGAGGTCTGGATGATGTGTTCTCCATGATGATTATGTAGCAAGATGATTAGTTCTCCTGTGAGGCTTGGATGATGTGTTCTCCATGGCGATTATGTAGCAGGATGATTAGTTCTCCTGTGAGGGCAGGATTGGTTAAGTTCTCCTGTCAAGGCATCCTACCCATGCTGTCAGGGACTCATGGGAAGTACTTCTCATCTGATCAATGAGCAGGGAAATGAAGTTAGGGACCATATTAGTACTAATGGACACATCGTTGTATTTACCGTACTCCCTACGCTAGGATGACCTTCATTGATTTGGGATCAATGATACTGGTCTGGGACCAGTGGTAGGAGTTGTACCCACTATGATGCTGACTTTGGGTCGGTTGAGACTGGTCTGGGACCAATGGTACATACTCTGAGACTGACCTCGGGTCAGTGCAGGACTGGTCTGGGACCAGTGAGAGTGGTACATACTATGACGCTGACTTCGGGTCGGTTGAGATTGGTCTGGGACCAGTGGTACACTCTCTGAGACTGCGATACTGGTCTGGGACCAGTGGTAGGAGTGGTACATACTATGACGCTGACTTCGAGTCGGTTGAGACTGGTCTAGGACCAGTGGTAGGAGTTGTACTCACTATGATGTTGACTTCGGGTTGGTTGAGACTGGTTTGTGACCAGTGGTACATACTCTGAGACTGACTTTGAGTCAGTATGTGCATCCTCGATCATTTTTTCTTCTTCATAATTCAGACAAAAGTAGAGTAGAACAGAACAAAGCAGAGTAGAGCAGAACAGAGTAGAGCAGAGCAGATCAGAACATGGTAGAATAGAACAGAGCAGAGTAGGCAGAACAGAGCAGAGCAGGTAGGATAGAGCAGAGAAGAGCAGGGGTCAAGCTGTACAGGGTAGTGCATTTGATGGATCAATAGTAGCGACCGACAGACAGATTGCAGATGGAGTTCTCCCTAGTTGAGAGGGAGTGTTAAAATTGGAAACTAGGGCCAAACTCCATGTGGGTCATCTGATTCATGGTTGAGAATATTTTTATTAGATTCCTCTCATCAAGAGGTGTAGGATTGATCTAAACATCATCCGATTCCGATAAGTATTTATGGAGATATGAATTTATTTTGATTATGGAATTATTATCAAGCCGACCTACAACTCATGTAGACTCAGAAGCCCAACAGTTGCATCTATTCAAACATCGACAGTTGTGTATAAATACAGGAGGGCTTTTTCTCATTTGCACTCACTCATCTCATCACATATCTCTCTCTCTCCTATGCAGAAAAGAGGCTCTTCTCTATTGCACAGAAAAGAGACTCTCTCTTACACGTGGAAGGAAGTTGTCGAACCTGAAGCTGCAACTGTAGATCCAAACTTTGACCAGCATTGACCATCAAACCTCCTCTTATGAACTGCGTTGTAGGTCCATCTAGACCTCCTCTGAAGGCTGCATTTTTTGGTGGTGGAATCAAGCTGATCAGACAGTCGGTTTGCGAAATATCGACTGCCCTAGTTTTGATGATGAAGCTGCTAATGCTAATGCTATTGATCTAGGGTTTGCTACTGCTGATATAAATAAGATTTATTGTACTATTTCTTTCTGCTAAATTATTGAAGATAAAAAAAGATTTGATCAAAGGGTTTCCCGACACATTGTGGGGTTTGTCCCTGGCTAGCCGCCACATCTTGTGTCTCTTGTCTTGGCTTGTTTTCTGTTGATCGTTGAATGTTCTATCTGCACTTTACTTATGCACATGTGATTGCTAATCTATGAATAATAATAAGAAAGAAAAGTAAATTTCTCTAAGCATAGAACATATCATAAATTAACATCTTCCTCCTTCTTGATCTTGACCTCTTTTCCACTACTCCCCACCTTGGTCAATCGTTTGATCTCTTCTTGACAAAGAGTCGCCCATAGTTCTTCCCAATCTAGAAGACTTGTCCTTCCTAGTATGCTCTAGACAAATACCGCCCAATCCTCGGAAACTGCGTTCAATGTGGTCCTTACCATCAATTCGTCATCTTGTGTGGCCCCTATGGAAGTTAGCTGGTCATGGGTCTCCTTCAACCAACCGAGGAAGACATCTATCTGCTCTCCCTTCTGCATCTGGGATGCCCTTATGTGATTCTCTAGGAGCATCTTTCTCTGCACGAATGTATGTTGGTACAATGTCTTCAAGGCATCCCACATCTCCTTTGTTGTTTCCTTCTCGGCAATATGTGGTACCACATGATCCTTGACCCCATCAAGGATGATGCACTTAGCCTTAGCCATTGCCTCCTCGTACCTTTCATTAGCTACCGGGTCAACTGGGATAGCTATCACTCTCAAAATGAAGCCCTTGAAGCGATGTCTGTCTAGAATGGACAAGATCCTGGCCTTCCAGACCACAAAGTTGGACGTTCTGTCCAACCTATTCTGATCTCTCAGCCCATTCACGACCATCTCGCTACTCTTCTTTCGACTCCTTCGAGTCTCTCTACTTCCCTCCTAGAAGTCCTCTGTTTGACTCCTATTGAATCTCTCAACTTTCTGTCTAGAAGTTCTCGGTTCGACTCCCTTTGAGTCTCGATTTCCCTTCTAGAAATCCTCCTGCCAACATCAAGTTGCCCCACTCCGATCGTCTGTGCAACTGCACCACTGATCCGAATTCCTTGGCTAGAAATCTGCCTCGGTAGTAACTCCCTCCTCCTTGGTCTTGCCCTGTTAATTATTGTTTTGACCATAGTACCCCACTAGCTTTGCTCCACAAATTACCGACAACCTCCTATACCCTAGCAACTGAAGGATTGAGCCACTTGGTTCTGCGCAATCCCGACACCGACAAATCAGCTCCCCTAGCCAACTGCGTCATCCCTCCCGGCCTCTGCGTGGCTCTGCATGAGCTTGATTTTGCCTCCCTTAGCCTTTGCACTGCCTTTCTCTGGCCCAGAATGATGATGCAGTCCCTCTACGTCACTCGTTTCTTTGTCGCCTTCTGCACGGATAAGCTCTGTCACTCAAGACAACTGAATCCACTACAAATGCTCTGCTTAGCTGATGCCTTCAGTTTTCTTGTGATCTATAACCACGCTCTGATACCATGTTGGAATTTCTAAGTCTAACCCGTTATAAATTCTTCCTGTACTATCTAGTTTATTTCACCTACTTGTTTAATTAATTAACAAGTTATTTACCATGTAAATACTAAAAATAAACACAAGTACAGTATCAACATCTTCTTATCATCAATTGAAAGAAAACAAGCACACAAGTGACACCATTATTTTGGACCAATGTCCCCAGAAAAACCCAATGCGGGAAAACCAGTGCAGCTATTCAGAGGGTTGTATTAATATGCAGTCTATTATTATGCAGTCTATTTGAGTACAACTGGGTGCCTAAACCGGCTCACCTGACAGAGAAAAATACATGGCAGCAATACCTCTATATCCGGAAACAGGTATTCAGAAAACATGTCCCACGAAACCCTCTCTGGCACAACTAAAGCTCAGCGCTAGCCCTTCTGACCTCTGAGTCAGCCTCGCGCTGACCTGTGTCAGCCCCAGGACTCCCTATGTTAGCCCTATGAGGCACTGCGCAGCCTCTGGGAGCCTCTGCGTCACTCCCTCTGCCCTCTGCGTGGATGACGCAGTTTCTCTGGGCTCTTCACTGCCTCTGTTGGGCTCTGCGTAACCTAGACTGACTGCTGCTCTAGCTCTTTCCGCTTCTGTGCTAGTCTCCCAGTATTGTCCCTGCCTCTCTGCCTCGTACTCATTGCCCCTCGCTGTTGATCACTAATTCAACTTTGCTTAGCAACCCAACTCTAGCAAAATGAATGACTGATCACTCTAAGGTGTTTTCCAACTAACCCTCAAGCCTCTTCTTATACCTTTCTCGTTGGCCCATCAACAACCAAGATTAAATCTCTAATCAACGACTAATATTAGATTTGGCTTGATCCATGACTTTTGGAACGTTCTAACCCAGTGTTATATTAATACCCATTAATATTTTATTTTTCCGAAGTTTAGACTTAGGAACTTGATTAAAAATATTAATTATTTTAATGTCTCCCAAACCGGTTAGAATCTGCCCAAACCATTGCTGGGTCTTGGAGATCTCATGTGCTTTAGCCTCTCCACCAATTTTCATGGCTAGAGCACATCTGATACTACCCCAAATCAACAACAGACCACCGTGAAGTTGAGGGAGCCGCCAACAAAACCAACCCGCGCGGTGCCAGGGTGTTGGAGACAATAGTCAAAGCACAGGGTGACAGGGAAAAGGACTCGTCGAATAGTATATAGTCGCCAGGCCAACCCACCACTGACCTGGGCATAAGGTGCACGTCAAGATTGTAGCTGCAGTAATGTGGTCCATCTAGAGATAAGGAAACCAGGTCAGAGATGCACAGGAGTGCAGTCGTAGAAAACATCAACCCTCAGAGACAAGTTGAGACAAGCCACACAAAACCGTGTGCAATTGTGACAAGCAAGTCGTCAACCCTCAAAGATAGGGTTGCAGAAACATGCAAGGTGTATGGGCTCCAAGCCAGCCACAAAAAGTCCAAGGGCAACAAGTAAAGCAATTGAGCTATCGATGAGCTTGTTGCAGAGGGATCAATAAGATCCGGTGGTGCCATAGAGATAGGATATAGAGGATCGTGCCGCAAGAAGAGTGCCTTGTTGCACATGTTTAGGTAGCTCTGAGTCACAATAGCCAACAAAGAGTCACTATGCAGAGGACCTTCTGTGACAGGGACAAGATGGCAATTATAGCCAACAATAGGGTACGAAGGACAGTACCAAGTTTGCCAACAGGATTGGTAGAGGTCAACCCTTAAAGGGAGAGGGGAAGACCGTACTAATTAGGGAATTGGCAACAGAACTTGTGGGTGTCTCAAAAGACTGAGATAGACCCACAGTCGTGCTAGAAGGACTTAGCACAGGATCTAGGCTAGTGGAAAGTATAGCGTCCAGTGATGTGACAGGGATGAGGTCAGTCTTCCGCAATGTTTCAGAGACAGGTTCAAACTACAATGAGAGTTGTAGAGCTAGCACCACACATGCAATGAAGGGGGTTGGGTGTTTCAGATTCCTGCTAGAGTCAAGAGGATTTTTGGATGTGACATGTTCTAAGCTCAGGTAGCAGGACAAGCTTCTGTGTCAGAGGGAGCATCTACAGTAGATGTGAGAAGCTTGACAACAAATTTGAGTTGTACAAAATCCCTTCCTCACTAAGAGGGAGTGTTGAAAATCTAGCGAGCAAGGTCTTCTGGCTTGTGCCTTAGCTAGTGAAGACCTTGAATTGTCCTTAGGAGTTAGACTTCAGTTAGGATGAGTTATTTCCAGTTTACTGAAAGAATCATCGAATTAGCATGCATAGAGTTGGAGCTTTAGTTAAGTGGAAGTCTTCATCAGTTTGACTATAGAACGAGGTGGCAGTTAGCAGTTCAGTTAGAGCGAGTTAGTCTTTAGTCTTAACTGAAGGAAGAGTGAGTTAGATCTCCAGTGTTGATTAGAGAGAGCATGAGTTAATAACTCTAGTGATGATTGGAAGGAGAGCGAGTAACACTCTCAGTTAACTCGCTATCTGAGCTCGAGTTCTAAATTAAGTTCGGCCTCCTTGCGTAAAGAGAGGACAAAGGCACAAGTAAAATTTAAGTTTTGTGCACAAAGGTTTGTGTGACAAGACAACTCACAAGTTTGTGAGACAAGCCTTGACTATGGAGAGTGCAGGAATTGTGTCCTAAGGAATATGAGATCACAAGTGTGCAAGTATTTAGGAGATTGTGCGTAGAGCTTGTGTCCTAAGGAGTAGGAAGTCACAAGTGCGCAAGATCAAGGAGAAGAGAGCACGGTTTGTAGAGCAAGTCAAGGAGGCAATAGAAGAAGAATTGTGTGCAGGAATTGAGATCAAGTACTGATCAAGGCAGGCCAATATCACTTGAGATTTGAGAGAGAAGCAGAACGCTTTCTCAAAGAGACAGATTACCTTGTAACAGATCCAAGTTCTCAAGAAAAATCAATAAAATAGCCACATCAAGCAAGAAGGTTTTCCTGAGAAAAGTGTTTCAATTATGTGATGTGTTTTTATCTCTGTGTTTTCTATTCCGCTGCTTATGAATTGTTAAGAAACTTTGTATCTTGGTGAAAGCAAACTAGCTTCATTTTCAGTTATTCATCTAAGTAGTTGTAGAGTTTCATGGAAATTTAACACCATCATTCGTTGCAAGAGGCTGAATCCACAGCCCACTATTCAAGCAGAGTTTGATGTCCACCCATTTTGCCTCAAGGTTATTTTTCGCTTGGTCTTTTACTTCATAGAGTCAGATTTCTTAAAGACTCTCCCATTAGGAGAGAGAGGTACATATTTTTGTTGATGTAAAACATGTCTTATAAATTTATTATAATTTTGGTTGTTTAAATTACTAAATATTAAATGGTATTATGATATATTCTTTCTAGATATGAAGGCTTTCTCTAGCTTTTAATTGATCTTAATGAGGTCCACTTTGTTGATTCCCAATCGATCTTCTAATCAACAATGCCTTTTTGCATCTACTCTTAGTGAGATGATGCCATTCTCATTATTCTATTAGTAAAGTACCATGGAATCCTTACCTTCATTCCATTTCCAACATCCAGGACCATCTAGTTTTCGTTTCATTTAGGGATAGGGTGACATGCACACATTACAAACTTTCTTTCTCCTTCTAGAGATTCATTGATCCTTAATGTTAAGGGACATTCTATTGGGTTCCTTGCTTCCTTTGAGGATTGTAGAGCCTAGCACCCTTGGCCTTGGACATTATACTATGGATATTATCAGAGCTTGTATTGGCCCTATCAAGTTGGTGGATAATGACACCAATTCTTTTGCTTTAAGCATTGCTATAGACTTTGTGACATCACCAATCTTTTGCATCGACTTCCAACTTTGGTTGTCATCATTCTTTGAAGGCCTTTGGTACATGTTCTTGGGGTCAAATAATGTTGGGTTTACCCCCCTCTTGCTATCTTTACATTGTTTTAGCATCTTAGTGTTTGTCTACTTTTTCAGCCCTTGGGGTTCTTTTTCTAACCTAGTTTTCTATTTTACAAGATAAATTTTAAGTCCATTGACCTACTTTGTGTTGGTGCAACAAGATGCACTTGAACACAAACAATTGTAAAACAAGTAGAAGGCTAACAAGTGTGGCCAGTGAGCTCAGTTAGAATAGTGGCCCCACAAACTGGGGAGGTGTTGGGTTCAATTCCTAGACTTCCCATTTTACACATGATATTAGAGCCATCTAGGAATTCCCAGTCAGTTGAATGGCTTGAAGGGGTTGTTAGTGTAACAAGCCACACTTAAACAAAACTAAATGTAAAACAATTAGAAGCCCACCATTAGTTGTTACAGCAACCCTACTAGCCAGGGGAGGTCTTGGGTTTGATTTTGTAATATTCCTAATGGAAGATTTGCAGTGATAACAAAGACATGTAATAAAATTCACAATAAAATTTTACTCAGTGATGAACACATGAACAAAAGTTTCTCATCAAACACCCAACTGGCTCATTTTTCATTAAACAAATATGCTGGGGTACAATATAAGTTGGATGAGGTGCACATGGGCTTGCACAAGGCAAGCTACAAGCCTCAGGTGATCAATACAAAAGTGCCCATCTGCTGTGAATTCGCTACTCCCCAGAGAATTGCATTGTTCCCTCAAATCTGCACTGCTGGCTGAATTCAAGTTCTGATTTACCCCCTAAAAACAACCTACAGATTTCTGCAATTTTGGGGATGTACTCCTCTCCAAAAACCCAGAAAGGGTTTTCCCTGGTTTTGGCTTGCCAATTTCAACCCCTTGGGGATTGGCTCTCCTCCAATACTGGGAATCGATGCCTGTAACTGGAGCTGTTGTAACTCGCCTATAACTGGAGCTGCTGTAACTCGCTGCCAAAATTTCAGGAAACCTCCCAACAATTTCCCCACAACCCAACGCCCCAATCGTCCGGTTAAGCTTCCCTCCAAGTGATTGCGCAGTCCTTGGTGAGGATGATGCAGTCCCTTCGACCAGCAGCTCGACCTGAGTATTTGGCTTGCCTTCCTGCTGTAATTTCCCCTTTCTGAAGTTGAAAATAGATGAGAATACCTCCAACAACCTTCACATCCGAATTCCCCGGCTCTACTGCTCTACCCAACACACAGTCTCTCCCACTGCATCTTTGCTGCTCCCAAAAACCGCTTCCTTGCTGGCCAAGGAAGCGTACTCCTCTGCTGGGTGATATTGCTCTCTATCTCCAATGGCAAAGAAAGTCCTCCTAGGGTGGCACTCGAAGTCCACTGAAAAGAGGGATGAGTTTCACTCCTTGGGAAGCTCTTGTGCTGAACAACACTTGTAGCTTAGCTAAGCAGCCAAAGTAACAATGATTTCTCAAATCATCAAAAGGCCCCAAATGCTGCTTACTTCCTTCTATTTATGCATGCTCCCTTGGGCCCCACGTGGGTCCCATCAAATATTTTGATTCCCCAATTAGGAAAATCGAGCTGCCTCCAAGGGGTGCGTATTTTGGGTGGGTAAGTGGCCCCCACAATCAGCTAAAAAGCACATCGACCCCCTTTCTCCTAAGTTCTTCCACCAAAAATAACAAAATTGCCAAAAATGGTTTCTCCTCTCCTTGGGAAAACAATTAGGAAGGGAAATTACATGATTACAGTATACTGTCCTTTTTCCACACTTTGGTCATTTGTGGACGTCAATGTAATTTATTTTTTTCCTTTTTTCTGTCATGAGTGATGCCCTTTGTATCTTGTCTTTCTTCAAATATGCATTGCTTCCTTATTTCATTCACTTGAGATTCATTGAGATTTTGGAATGAGGTTTCTTTTTATGATCTTCTAGTTTGGATTATCAAGATGTTATAATTGTGATTTTGCTCACTTTTATGGTGCTTACTCTCATTTACTTCACGAAATAAGTGCAGATGTACGCTTCATTTTGGTTTTCCATTCTTGGAGTAACCCAATGTATTCATGCATGAGCATAATCTTACCAAGTAGAACCTTCCAAGCACCCTAATTTAGCAATTCATGGAGATTGATGATTCTATTTATGTTTTTCATGTTTATACAATCATTATTTCTACCGAATACATGATGTCCAGCCAATTTCATCTTGCTCATTGATTCTTCGGTTTTGCAAAGATTTAATGCATGATTGAAATACTTTTCGAGTCATCTTCATCCCCTGTTGTGGCAATCCTGCACGAGCAGCTAACAAACATTCCTTGTATGTGGCAGTCCTGACTTTTAATAGGAGTCTTCATTCTTGTTGTGCCAGTCCCAACTTTTGATAGGAGCAGCTCACAAACATTCTTGTTGTGCCAGTTCTGACTTTTAATAGTAGCAACTAACAAACAGAGTGGTTTAGTAGTCTCAGTTCACCATACTTTTAAGAAGCTGAAGCATGGGACTGACTGTTGTTGCATATGCAAGTTGTGTCAATTTAATGCAAAGTCCCTTCAAGGTGCTTGAATACTGAAGTATTTGTATCTTTTCATTACAGTCCTGGACACTTCATTACAAGATGGTGGTTGATGACATCACAGCAAATGGTTTAAGATTGAGAGCAAATACCATGCATTAGAATTGAGAGTAATTGCTCCTGTACTTTATGTATCAAATGAAATTATGTCTTGTGGCTTCCAAACGGGAGGGGACATTATGCATTTTAGCTCTAGACGTTCTTAGTCCAGAAGATGTTCAGCTTTTCCATTTCCTAAAAGTGCCTGATAATCAAGTCATGTAGGGAAGAAAAAACATGCGTTCCAAAGCTTTTGTTTGGGCCTAATATATGTTTAAAATGTCTAGGAGAAGGATTATTTTTTTTGTTTTGCTAGAGGAATCGGTAATTGTGCCAGTCTCATTTTTGCGCGACATGGGTCAATTCCGAACTATAACCCCTAGGTGGGTCCATGCCACCCCCAGCACACGACCATTGGTTTTCTAGGGGATTTGAACATGGGACCTTGTACTCACATTTACTTTACATATTCACGGGCTTGTGAAATGATCTCCCCCAGGGTGGCTTCTAGGAAAAGAATATGTAAATGAATGTTCAAATTTGATTATTTTCAGTAATTGATCTGAGAAAACAGAGGAAAGCAACTCGATGCAGCAAAAATCAATGTCAGTTTGGTATCACTGAAACAAAATATTCATTTGTGAGTTAGAATGCTAGGGATTGTCACAAATATTGAGTCAATGCTCTATATGTGAATGCTTACCATGTATGATTTATATCTCTGATGTCAACCATGCTTTTGTTAATGGGCGACATTGGGTTATTTATTGCTTCCCTATTGTTGTTTCTCATTGGCTTTGGGTTATGATTCAATGAATTGTTGTTCTTTAGACTTCAAGCCTTTTAACTTTTTACCTGTTTTCAAACTTGAACATTCTTATTAGTTTCACTTTGCAAATTATTTATATTGTTCCTAAGTACTTTACTTGGGTTGCTTGAAACTTAATATAACTGCTATGAGTGGATTTGCATGAAATCAAAATGATTTTCTCCATTTTTATTATGGAGTGAAGAGTTTCTTACTGGGGAAAAATCTTGTAAATAGTGAAATTAGTTTTTCTGTAGCTGTCCAGGGTAATGAATTGTCTTATTATGATCTCTAATTGTGAAATGTCAGCAAGTTTAAATTAAATCGAAACGAGCCTATTTGCATGAATACATTTCTTCTCCCTTGCAAACATGCCTTTTTATCCTCATATTGTCTTTTCTTTCCTGTTAAAAACTGCTGGTATACAGAAGCTTGCATTTTGCTCTTAGCTCTTGCTACCATTTCTTAAAAATTGAAGCCTACGACAGCCCATGTCCAAAGATTTCTTTGTGGAGCTACATATCTTAGAAGTTGCATTCCGTACTTGGTTTTGTAAACATTTATCAACGTATTTATTATTCATTATGTTTTCTGAAAGTGAAACTTGATAAGTCAAACTCCATTACATTATGTTCTTCAAATAAGGCAGAGAAATTAAGCTACTCATGGTTCCACATGCTTCCTTGAACAACATGAAATTGGCAATAACAAAATCATGATTTTGTATGATATGAGAAAATATCTGCTAAGTAGAGTGTTATAGAAGCCTAAAGAAATATTTGGCTTGAGATTTCTGGGAAGAAAACCTGATTGAAAGCCAAGTTGCTTATTTGCGTTCAAACATCAACTCTGAATCTCCTGATCTAGTTGGGAAACTGTCGGCCTATAGTGCTGCTGGTCAATCTCTAAACGTCAAAACATAGTATAAAGAGACAGACTATAGTTGTGTGGCATCCTTTCAAATGTAATTATAAATGACCCTTGTAGAGGATATTTACTGTGTTCTACCTGATATATATGGTGCATCCACAATCGAGTGTTAGTTAAATGCTCATACATGTACTGACAGTTGTATGACCCAGAAGACCTTGTGGTTTATTTTGGACCACTTAAAAATGTTCCCCTTCTTTCAGCCTTCCATTGCCCAAGCTGCATGTTATCTCTTACATAACACATTTGTTTCTATAGATTAGAACACAATTATGAAGGTCATAAACATATCGAATTCCTTTGTTTTTTTCTCTTATCTTGAATTTATGTACAATTGAATATGACCTAGATTACATGTTATCATATATTAGAACAGAATTATCAAGTTTATATACATATCAAATTCCTTTGATTTTCTCATATCTTGGATTTATATGCAATTGAAGATGTCCTAGATATGTTACCTCTTACATAACACATCTGTTTCTAGGTTAAAACAGAATTACCAAGGTCAAGTCATCTTCATATGGAATTCCATTGTGTGATTTTTTTTATATCTTGAATTTATGTGCAAGTGAAAATGCCTTAGATACTTCCGAGTTCTATGCTTCATGATTATTTTTTTCATCGTCACTTGTTGCTTCTGATGGGTTAAAATACCCACGATATTGCCACATCTGAAGTACGTCACCCCATTTAGAATTTTAACATTTTTACATGATGAATCCCTAGGGAAAAAATATTGCCCTCCTTTATATGGCTTTCTTGAAGTTAGAATTGTTGCCTTTCTTATCTGGTAGATTGTTTTCTTGTTCTATATAAGGTTAATGCATCTTATTGGTACAAGTCTATTTGTTAATCCTAGGTTGTTGTGTATGTTTAATGGTTATCTTGTTCTCTAAGATATTCTTGCATGTTACCACTGCAAGTTCATGAGATGTCAATCTTAGCTTGACTTGATTGTACGTGATCATTATTATTTTCAAGTTGAGTCCATTTGAGCTAATTTAAGCCATTTATGAAAACATCCAGCTTACAGGTATTATCAATTGGCCACATTAATTTGTGTTTGGTGTCTGATATGAACCTTGGTTGAAACGTTGGTTACAAGAGGATGCATTTTCTTTCGTTTGTGAACATTTTGACACTGCAAACTGATGTTTCCTCGCTTATAGGTAATGGAAAATGAGTTCTATCTTTCTCCTTTTTGCATTTGAGAAATGCTTCGGGAAGACTAAGCTCAATTTCTTCGGTTTTTTATGATTATATGTGCATAGGATGCAATCGAAGTTAAGAATTTAAACCATACCCCAACAGACAAGGTTTTTATTGGATATGTGCTAATTTTCTGCGTATGATATTTTCCTTTTAATGAACTTAAGCTTTTCATGCATTTTGAAACATGAAATATTTGATAAACAACTTTTTGGATTTGTGCCAATGCTTGCAACAAATTTCAACATTGAAGACATACAAGAGATAGACTAGCATCGCAGTATGCACAAATGGTTCAATCAGATAGAACATTGATCGGTAGGGCCTAGAAATGTGTATAGCTTAAATTTGTTGGGTTGACTGAGACAACATATGTGAAAAGATAGGCACTGACCATACTTACGTTTTCTTTATTTAAATTTTAACCCACTCATAGTGAAGGTGTACTGGAGATGCTCAAGCAGTTCTTTCTTAAACAGATAATTAAGTATTGACTCCACAAACATTTCGTAATGTTAAAATCTGTTTACCCTTTCTAAGCAGATTTCATTTCTTTCATTTGTGTTAAAAGGCGAGTTAAAGTAAAATGATGCTAACTGTAAATATGAATAAGATCTTTAAAGCTTTTGGGATGTGGTCATCTTAAATTGTCAGTATTTTGTTATCCAAATGTGTTTTAATACAACAGTTATCCCAAGTACAGATGCTGTACAGAGAGTGAGTGCTATGCAGCTGACTTTTATGTTTGGTATATTAGCAGAAAATATTGCATGTATAATTAAAGTTGCATAGTTATCGGATTCCAGTGTGATTCACGTTTACCTCTAAATACCAATGAAAAGTTACTTTACATATGTGTAGAACATATTATAGGCTTATAAAAAGTTGCAGTTTTTCGGATCCCAGTGTGATTCATGTTTGCCTCCAAATACCACTAAGAAGGTACTTTACATATTAGCATAACATATTGCATGTTTATCGCATTGCAATGTGATTCATGTTTACCTCTAAATACCAAAAAGTCACTCTACATTCTTCTACGAGGGCTTTTCTGAATGAAGCTACTATTTAAGTTCAAGTTGGTCTAGAGTTTGATGATCGTCTTGCTGCCACATTTATGTACTGTTGCGTATGTCTGAAAATTGTTTATTCACTACTCTCGATTCTATTCACTGTTGCGCATGTCTAAAAATTGTATAGATTGCAAATCCTGTTGTAAATCCTTTTTGATTGCTTGTTTAGTGCTCGGTGAAGTAGGCTTCTCCTGAAGTGGTTAAGTTTAGAAATGATGTGTGCTTATATGTTAAAAATGGAATCTCCCCTCACCTGAGTCTATTTTCACGGGTGTCAGAAAGAGGCAGAACAAAGCTTTTGGAGGAGAAGACAGCACGGAGAATTGAAGAGGAAGTCTTAAAGTCTGCAGAAGTTAAACTAGAAATACATATATATTTAGAAGATGCTTCAGGAAGCTGGCTTCAGAAGGAAAGCTAGAAAATCTTTCTCAGGCAAAGCTGAAGGAAGTAAGTTTAAAGTAGCCATGAGAATATTGTAATAGCATCAGATACTGTTAGTGTTTGATCGTTCAATTATTGGACTACTATGTTCCATTTTACGCTCTATGTGGGCATGGAGTTGGTAAGGTGGATAGGATAAGCTGAGTGGTTTAGTTCAAGTGGTATGTTGTGAATTATAAATTGGAAGTTGCAGGGTTAAGTCCTCGACCTGGCTGCATTTGGGGATATTATGGACCTCGGTTGCCAAAACTGCAATTAATTTGTTTACCCGAGGTATCATCCTCAAAATGATGGGAAATGCCTTGGTGGGTTTCCTGAAATGTTCATTTCTTTGAAAAAAAATAGACTGAATTATTGCTAGAAAATCATTGAAATATCAACATATTTTGGTATTTTTATGGGGCTATTTTTCAATTGAGAATTGCAGAAAACACAATCTCTGAGTTGGTGTAAAATCACATTTATTTTAAAAAATTGTTGAACGCAGAGATATAGGTAATTGAAATTTTTGAGAAAAAGTAAAAATTGTTTTTAATAGTTTGATTCTTACTCATTTTTTGGTGGATTCAATTTCTTTAAGTCTCCTAAATCTAAAATTTTCATATTTCATTAAAAGAGTTAGTAGATTTACAATTAATCATATCAATTTAAATATCTTTATTCTTATATTTATAAATAATGAGAATGGGTTCATTTTGATTAATGTAACCACGTAAGAAAAACACAAGCTATCATGGTGTGTTTAGTTTAATATAATGTCAAAAGAAAAGGATTTTGATATAAAAAAAATAATATTATTTTTCACAAAGGATATCTTTGAATTTTTACGCGTGTAAATCTCAAAGAGCATTCTTAATATTTAGCCCACTTTGCTATATATATAGAGAGAGAGAGAGAGAGAGAAAAATAATATTATTGTGCACTTTATCTTGCTAATATAGAAAGACTAGGATTCTTGGTTTACTATATCCACATCTTTGACGATGTGGTTGAAAATGCCAATTTCTTTAAGCTTTCCAAACACTCATCTAGCTAACATTTTATGATTAGAGGCAATAGATAGAGAAACCTTATTTAAATTACAACACCAATTTGAGAGATAGAGATATTCAACTTCTGAGGCTCAAGTTTGCTCCATTTGTTAAAAAAGGCTATCCTATTCGTTGCATGTTGACTACTATTTTCATCCTCATTTCTACATATGTTATGATAGAAATGATGGAGGTTGAGTTATCCTTAATAAGATCTTCATGCATGCAAAGGATTTTTCGAATTTCACAAATTTTCACAAGAGGAAAGGCCCCAACATTGCCGAGTTTATCCATGTTCTTTTGATTACCAGCTAACAACACAAGATGGTTTTTCCAATGCCTTGTAAGTGTCACACAAATTTCAAGTGCCCAATTGGGTCTTCTACACAAACCTTTGATCTCCTTGCTACGGCAAACCCAATCAAGAAGGGAGAGTTATCCCATGCATAATTTGAGCGCAAAACAAATGCCACTACCATGCAATTGCCAAAATGGGTCTTCTCACAAACCCCCACCTCTTTGTGAATACCTATAACAACTCGAAATTAAAATTTACAACTAATTACATCAATTTATGCAATTAAGAATCAACACACAATTATTCTACTAATTAGCATAGAATTTCGAAAAACATGAGCAAAGATGACTTACCTGTAGTGACAATATTCCTTGTGATTTCAGAGTTGAACTATTTGAATCCTGTTAATCGCAACAAAGTTTTGGGGATGACTCTCCACCCAACCGTAGGCTCAGCTGTATATAATATTTCTACAACTGGTCACTCTTGAGCCCTCAATCAACGTGCTATTGCGAGGGAATCCTTTGTCTCACCACACTTTTCTCCCCATAGAATGGGGAATGAATGATCTTTCATCTTCCTCATCGTTTATTAAATAGACCAAACATTGGAAAGGGAACCACATGCACACATTCTATGTGTCAACATGCAACTTTTATTTTCTTATTTTAAATTTTGCAACTTTTATTTTCTTATTTTAAATTTTACTTAAGTTAATTTTTTTCTTAATTTATTTATTTTATTTATTTTTACTTTTTGATAACTTTACTTATTTTCACTATTTTTATAGTTCTTTTAGTTAACTCATTCTTATTTTATTTTATTTTATTTTTAACATTACGTATTGTTACTATTTTATAGTTTACTTTTATATATTTAAAACTCTATTAATATTGTTATTTACTATTTTATTTATTTATTATTATTATATTTCTTCATTATTTATTATCTATTTATTATTATTATCTTTTCTTTATTGTTTATTATTTATTTGCTTATGTTTTAATATTATGTTATATTATTCTTATTATTCTTATTATTAGGGGACATTACATATTCCCCTTCTTTAAGGAACTTCCTCCTGAAGTTAATTGAATCATTTAACATTTAATTTATTTAGTTATTTATTACTTCATGTTTTCCGTACACCCTCTGCTGAACTAGTATCACCAACAGACATCGAAAGTTTTCACAATACCTGGGAAATCTCAAGGAATCTCTGCTATTTTTCTCACTTTCAAAACCAGGCATAAGCCTCATCGGTCATTATTTATTATCTATTTACTATTATTATCTTTTCTTTATTGTTTATTATTTATTTGTTTATATTTTAATATTATATTATATTATTTATTATTTTTATTATTACGAGACATTACATACTCCCCCCTCTTTAAGGAGTTTCGTCCCAAAGTTAAATTGAATAATTTAAAATTTTATTTATTTAGTTATTTATTACTTCATGATTGCCCTACACCTTCTGCTGAACTAGTATAACCAGCAAGCATCGAAAGTTTTCACAACACTTGGGAAATCTCAAGGAATCTCTGTCCTTTTTCCCACTTTCAGAACCAAGCATAAGCCTCATTGGTCTGTAGACAATAATGATGAACTAACTTTTCCCAGACATAAAAATGATAGGGAGTTTGATGTTTTCAAAATTCTAGAAAGAATAAAATTAAATTAAATATCCCAATGCACAAAATAAGATTGCAAATTCTTAGTTCAACCCCACATTTGGGAAATTTCATTTAAATTCCAACTCCTACTATTAGCATATGCTTCATCAAAAGCCAATTTTATAGTTTCAACAAGAATTTTCCTAGGGAAATCAAAGCTTATCAAAGTATATTATAGATAAACGTGCACAAGCTCCACTAAGACTGAGACCACCTCCAATTCCTTTACCCCACTAACTTCCCACCTATATCTTGAGCCTGATTGATAATGTTAATGCTTCATTAAATTTAGAACGTGAGATATAACTATGGGGAGGGAGTCCTTTGATACACTGCCATTTGAAAGCATAATTGGAGGGCATACACTCCATATTCTTGATCATCATAAAATAATCAAGGGATGTGGAAAAATGATGACCCTTCATTTATTTTTAAAACTCCGCAACTTATAGTCAAGGCACTATGTTGGTAAGGTCGTCTACCTGTGGATTGTTCTCCCTTAAGACATGATAATATTCCATGGTTTTCAAGTGACTCACTTCGTTTTGAATTCTGGCAATGAATCTTTCTAGTTTTCCATTGGAGGGGTCATTCATTTTGCTCATAATTTTAATAACTATGGATGGATCACTAATTACTATAAGATTCTTGATATGACTTGAATCTAGAATTTGTAGCCCTTAGAATAGAGGTATAACCTTTGTTTACTTGTTTGATACAACTCCCTATCCCCCATTTACAACACATCTCAGTTTCCATTAGGATTGAACGCGAATTCTTCCCCCCGCCCCCTCCTCCCCGCTTCACCAAATTTTTCCATTCCTAGGTTGCTTGTTGAGGTTCCATCAAAACAGAGAACACATTTCCTTAGGAGATTTGTCACCTTATTTTCTCCTCCCACATTCAAAGTATCTAGTTCAATCTTTGAGTGGGTTGTGAGAAGATGCATTTGCACTAAGTGCCATCTCTCATCAGGGGATCACTAAGCTAATCCTTATCTTCTTATTCCATAAGCGAGATATTGTGACCCTTGAATTTGATTTTTAATGCTTCTTTCAATAGTTCTCGTGTTTTAGCTGCAATGGATCTAGGATTCACATTTCGTTGGCCGAATATGAATTTATTATGCGCTGACCACACCTTCTAGTAGGAAATTTTTGGCATGGCTTGCCAAGACCATTTGAGAATTGGTTTATTCATGAATTTTCCTTCGTATTTTTTTGAGAAATTTGTGAATACATCCTTCCAAGTTAGAGTGGTGTCCATTATGTGGTTGATTTCTTTGAATGTTACCTTCCATATTTGGATAGTGAAAGAGTGATCACAAAATAAATGCCTTTGAGTATTTACATCCACTTTATAAAGAATATGCCTGACAACCCTCATATCCCACGTATTTGTAGATTCATAGCTATGAGTAAGGGGCCATGAAACATGATCCAACAAAAAGTATTTATATTTGGTGAACCATCCCTATTTCAGATATGTTTCCATATTCTAGAGCATGGGGGGAGAGGGATATTTGATATCTAAGCTTGGTATCCCTCTTTGAGGAAATACTCATCATCATTTTTGTCCCAATGTTTGCATTCAAAGGAGGACTTTTACATTGAATTATAGCCATTAAGGTAAGTAAAAAGCATTGAAGTCTGGGGAGCTACGTGGTTGGGGATGTGAGGTGTAGCCATCCTAACCATTGTGAGTATATCAATGTAGATTAGCAAGTCATACAAAGTTTTGACGCCTTGGCTATCCATCCAATCTCTCAACTCCAATAATTCTTGATGTTTTCTTATGGAGGGAGAGGATTCCCATGATTCCATCATCGCATATGGACTTTGGTGGATTGATGGCCTTAACCCCACTAATGCTATGAATTTTAGATGTTATTGGACATGTTTGCACGCTGATTTGATTCGAATAAGAAACAATTTGAAAACCAATTATTCAAAAATATTATTGGAAAAACAAAATAATCCAAGCATGGAAGAAGAAAATGAATTCTTCATTCCTTTGCCTTCTCAATTTGGGAAACAACCATAATTGATTTGTTGGAAAAATATGCAACCTAGTCAATAGGGAAACAACCATTTGTGGGATTGATCAATTCCATTTAGAAGTGGAAGGATTCCTTGGGTGGGGGAAAAACTACTCATTCCTCACATCCTCATGAATCTATTCATTTTGAGCCTTCAAAGGATGGAAGGGGAAGTCTAGTTCTTTAGTGAAAATAAAGATTTTGGAAAGGAACATACGTCATATCATATTGTAAAAGGGTATCATTGATTTATTAGCCCCGAAACCCCTCGTAGAATGGGTTCTCAGATGGGCCTTGATAATTTTTTCATCCCTTGGTATCCATATGAGTTTGGCATGAATTAGGTGGGTCACAACACTACATAGTTTCTATCTATATATTTCCCTTTGTCTTCCAATGGGTGATCTAAGAATCTTTTCTTTCCGCCATGAAATTATTTATTGAGTAGAACCCGTTTCCAATGGTCATACTTGCAAGTTATAAGATGCCAAACTATTTTTCTCCACAGTGCAATGTTCATTAGTGATGGAATCCTTTATTTTCATATCTCTATTTTCTTTTGGTTATCTGATCACATCCCAATTTATGATGTGAAACTTTTTTTATTGGTCTTCCCTCCTTGCCAAAGGAGTTTGTGGATCTCTCTTGCAACCTATTGCAATAATTCTAACAGGGCCACCATTATAGAGTGACAACAATATAGATTTGATGAGAACGATATTTCTTGTTAGATTCGCCCATTGAGAACTACATTGCTGTTTTTTTCATTTGATTTGTGTATAGACCCTTGCTAAGTAGTTGTTGAAGGATTGCCTAAAGAGATGGACATCCCAAGGTATTTAAGAGAGGTTCAAGTGACAATCTTTGGGAATACTAGAATTTTAGATATAGTTTGGATCTAATAGGTTTTTATGTGACAACCTTAAACACATGACTAATTGTTATGCCCTGGATATTGAGTTATTACATTTCTAGTGTTATATTAATAAGTTGCCTAGAACCTTTCATTTTATCCTTTATATAAATGCACACACGCACACACACACACACCAAGGATACCTATTCTTAGTGTCATCATATCTTGTCTTGTGCATTTGATTAATTAGAAAAGGAAGTTTCCTACTCAAAGTGGATTGTATTCATTGACTTTTTATCATTTTCAAGGAGCTTGGATCATGATATTTGGTATCAGACCTATGATCTTAAAATTTTTCTCCTTGAATCATTTCATCTTGGAATTTTTTCTATAATGTCTTTCCGAGATATTTCAAAGTATGAAATTTTGATATAATAAGTCGAAATCTCAAGGTAGAGGTGGTAAAAATTGCATGTTCTAGTTTATTATACTTTTGGAGATATATCCTATGAAAGATAGGGTTTGTGACTGATACTGAATTCAATTTTAAATGAGTCAACCATGCATTTTTGTTACAAGTATCTTTATGGGAAGTTTAGAGATTGATTTTTGTGGAAACAAAGGGGAAAAATCATAGTACAAGTGGTTAAATTTTAGTTTCTAGTCCACTATAATTTTGGTTAAAAAGTGTCTAGATGATAAAGTTTATAGATAATCTTGAAATTGGCTTTAAAATAGTCATCTTACAATTTTCACTATTACTTTTTTAGGTGAAGTTTCAAAATTTGAAATTTAAAATTTGTGAAATGACATAGCTAACTACGTGTGGAAGTTTTAAATATTTTGAATGATTATATTTTATGAGATATATCTTGTGTAAATTAGTTTTTTTGACTAATCCTGAAATTAGTGCTAAACAAGTCATTTTTGGTATAACATTTTTGGTGAGCCCTGGTATTGCACCAAGAGTGTTGCAACTTCCAAGGGCTCCTCAACTCTATTTATCAACTCAGGGATCATACAAAATTCAAGGTGACAGTGCTACCAATCAACCATCTAGATACCAAATCCACTTGCAAACAAGAAACTAACATACCAAATCGTAACTCAAGATTTCATGCATCATCTATCTAACTCACACTTGCATATAAATCAATGTTCTATTTGTTCTAGATTTGTGATAAAGAAACTAATGTTATTCTATTTTGCAGGGAGGGAAAAGGATGGTTGGAATGGCCTAGGTGCTGCCCTTGATCATGGAGTCACAGCTGGGGGTCAACCTACTTCTAAACCAAGTCAAACTTGCATTACAAGCCAAACAAATGGTGAAACAGGTTGCTACAGGTGCCCTATATTGCTACAGGAAGGCTTGTAATGCTACATGAAGGCTGTCAGGACGGCTTAGGAGGTAGTAATGATGATTTCAAGGGATGGTAAGGTGGATTGAGGTTGTGGTAGATGGATGAAAGGTGGCCAACACCCATAGCCAAGCTCAACACCTTAGGAAGGCTTGTTTTGAACTAGGAGAGTCGCTCACGGTGACCTCAGGGAATGAGCTCAAGAACAGAATTTTGGGATTCATCAAAGAGGGTGAAGAAGCCCAAGATGGAGATGGTGAAAGGCCCCTTGCTTATAGATCCAAACATCCTTGCAACATCACATATGCATACTCTTTTATCATTGACAAAATAAAATAACTAATGGTGGATAAGATGAGTTGAATTTTAATACCATTTAATCTATGCCAAAAAATTTGATCTAGTCAGTAAATCAACTCCTAATATAAAGTAAACATATGCAAACCAAGATGACTAATATACACTTTCTTCCAAGAAATCATAAACATAGCATTTTTGGGTTGTGATTCTATATTCTTTCATTCATGCTCCCATGAGAGAGATGAGATAGAGGTTGCAATCACAAGATTTTTGAGGGGTTATGTTCTAATGAAATGCAGAAAACTAATAAGAATTCTAAGCTAAGAAGAGATACCAATACATAAGAGGGACCTAAGCCACTGGGGTTGGGCCCAAACCCAAGAGCCTCAGCCCTCTGGAACTAAATCACTGATTGATCAATAAGAAACTTCTCATTATCATTGCATCAATGTCAAATACATCACATAACCAGTCAAAGTAACAATTTCAAGTGCTTAAGCTCAATAGCTTCCTAGTTGAAAAAAAAGTTTGAAATATCATGAGCTCTTTGGCATGTTTATTTATACAAGATGGTAGCTACTAACAACTCCCTATAAAATAGGAATGTTTGTCTCCCAAAACTCGAGAAGGGTGGATCTTGATCTTCTTAAACTGCACTTGCTTGGCTGCCAATGACCTCGTCCTGCTTGGTTTCCAATGACCTCGAGTTGATGAGAGAGAGTGTGGTGATTTTCGCTGATTGAGGGAGTTAAAGAGGTGGACAACCTCCTAGAATATATCCCTACTGTCTACTCTAATATCTTGTATTGAAATCGTCTCAAAAATGCTTTTTTTCCTGCATTTAAACCATATTAGGCCACCTGATACAACAAAACATCTTTTACCCATCTCACTAAGCCTAATATAACAAAAATTGTAAATAATGTGAGAAAGAGATAGTTCTAAATATGGAGGATGGAATTATGACCCTTATGATGTACCTATTGATGAGGCTCCTCAGATTGTGTTCCTTGTTAGGGATAGAATCTTACATTCTTTTCTATCTTTGTCCACTCCTTCTCCTCTGCTTCATTTCTTCCTTCCTGTAGGCCTAGCAGCAAGGGTGGACTTAGCTTGATTCCAATCCAATTGACTTTTAAGGCATTCCATCTACTACCCTTAGCTACCCTTCTGGAGACTGTGGGGTAAGGCATTCCATTTTCTCTGGTAGGCTTGCTGGCTTTCTGTCCTTAACAACCTAAGTGTGCCTTCAAAATGTGAGATGGCTTGTTCCTAGGTGGCAAGGTATTTGGGTGCTAGGTCAGCATCATTGGAGATGATGCTATGATTGCTAATGACAACCATTGGGCTTATTAGCTCTACCCTGATATATAGTGGTTCCTTTTCTTCCTTTGTCATAACTCTCTTTACTTCATCAACTCTTTCTTCCTCATGAGTCATCCAAGATGCTAAGGCCATCAATCGTATATCTTCCAATTTTGCATTGGGATCCCAAATATTCATATAAGCCAAGATGAGGTTATGAATGTAGAACTGAGACAATTTTGCTCTGTCTTCTATGCTAACTTGGTTGCAAAATTCAATGAATTGTTTGTAATCTTGAAATGACATAGACCCATGTTGTGCTAAGGTATTTATTTGGAATTGCAGCCACTACTCTTTGACAAAGATTGCATAAGACTTGGATGGTTGTCTGCACTATAATGCCTCCATGGAGAGGCTTGCCATTGTGGCCAATTGAGTTTCCTTCTCCTACAACTTCTCCCTCAACCACCTATTTTCTTCCTATAGTTTCTCCCTCATTGTGGAATCCCTCTCTCTTAGCTCACTTAATTCTTTTCCCATTTCAAGGACCTTTTCTTCCATGAGGCCCACATCTTCCACCTTCTTAGAATTAGAAATTTGCATCCATCTGTGGGTTCTTCTTCTTTCTGTTTCTATCTCAAAGAAAAGTGGGATTGCAATTTTTGGGGAATAATTCTCCCTCTTTCAATGTGCTTATAATAGGAGCTTAGGCTGGGTTGTGCACTGGGCTCCTGGAGCTCTGGGAAGTCCTTCTCAAATGTTTTTGGGGAAATTTCTACCTCCTGTATCTGTTGTGTCATATTCTGCCCCTCCTGTAGCACCCTCTGCTCCTCTTGTAGCACACTCTATTTTCCCTGTAGCATGCTCTGCCCTTCTTGTAGCTTCCTCTTTTATTCTTATTGTATGTGGTAGGTGTCTTGGGTTTTTGAAGGAGGTTGATCTAATGGTGGGCCTCCTTACATATTCTATAGGAGTATTTGTCACGGGCTTTGGAGAGGTGACCTCTTCGACTTTTTTTTTTTTTAGTGGGCCCCACCTCCTCTTTCTTACTTGGGGACTCTTCAATTGTGATAGGGGGCTTTGTGGGAGTTTGTGGCCTACCTTGCTTGATCCTGGTGCTTTTCCTGGTCTTAAAGTATAGGGGGGTTTTCCTTTGTCTCTTCCTCTTATGTTTGACTGGGGTGCTCAAGGTGGCTAAAGTTGCAACTACCTCTTTTTCAGTGGGTCCTAGAGAGAAATTTGCTTGCTTTGGGAATATCTTTGTTTCTCTAGGCCCAATAGTTTTCTCATGACTTGATTTTTCATGTTTCTTCCCCTCTTCCTCTTCATCTTGATATTTTCCTACCTATGCCTCTAGTTCTTCCTTTGTCCTCTCTGCATTCGTTTTTATTTCCTCTTCTTTTGACCCTACTGCTTCTTCCTCTCTTGTGTTTTCCCCTTCTTCTTCCTTTTCTTTCTCCTCCCTTCCTCCAACACTAGAGGTTGGGGTCTCACCTGGTGTGAGGGTCTATGTATCAATGAAGGCCTCTCTATCCATGTCTATGAATTTGGACCAAAGGACAGGGATTCTCAATTTGTTCAAGGCATCCATCACTATCAGTTTAATGAGGCCATGGTGATAGGTGTTGGTGTTTTCCCTCTCTCACTTTTTGACTCATGTCCCTAATGGACTATAGGAGGAAGTATGTCACACTAAGTCTTTGAGCCAGAGGCAATTCTGCTTGAAATCTGAGTTCATGAAGTAATTTAAAGTGGTAGGCATAGACCACACTCAGCCTTCCCTCACAGGAGATGTATTTCAGGATATGGTAGGCCACCTCATCTCAAGGATAAGATAGGATTTATTGCCTCACTCCATTCTTGTCCTTGACAATATTTTCATTAGCAGTGAAGAAGTTCTTTTTAGCAGTGGCACTGGCAGTTTTTTCTTCTCTGCCCCATTTGATCCCTAGAGGTAGGGTTGGCACTCTGCTAATTAGTTCAAGGCTAAGTGAGATAGTTAATCCCCTCACCATAGTGGTGGCACTATCTTCTGTTTGTGAGTTTAGGGTCATTGAAAATTCAAAGGCAATGCCATCATCATATCCTTTCAACAACTTGAAGAATCCTAGCCACTGGTGTCTTCTAAAAATGTCTACCATAGGAGGGTGTAGATGGATTCTTTTGGTATAGGAGGGCTCCCTTTTGTTAAATTCCCCCCTGTCTTCTCTATGTTTTTAGCTAAGTGAAGGAGAGATACTTCTTTTAATAGATTTGGTGTATAATTCAGTGGCAACAATGAGTTAAAATTCCTTCTTGATGATAATTGCCTACATTCCCTCTACTCTACAGCCTGAAAAGATCTTTCAATTTCACAATTTGACTGCTACTGCCTGTAGAATTTGAAGTGCACCTTGCATACAATTTATGGATGGATGAAGGAGATGGTGGCACTTACTTTTTATCAAGTGGTCTATGATGAAGGTAATAATTTGGAGACCAATTTAACCCTCTATGGCATTCCTTCACCCTTTCAGTCTTCTTCTAGCAGTCTCTCGACCTTCCTGTAGCAGTTGCAGGATTTCATGTAGCTCCCTCTTGTAGCAATGGCAGAACAATGTTTGAAACTCCTTGATGGCACCCAAAGCTCATCCTATGCTTAATTTTTTTTGAAATGAGCGTTTATGCAAAATAATTTGAGCCCTAATACATAATATTCCCTTTTTGGCTTAGGCTTGAAGCATTGTGGTGACCAGGCAGTCACACGAGGTCTCCTCTTTTGGACAGTTGTCCCCACTCAGAGTAATTATTCCCTCGTTCCTCATAATCACCACCCACTCTCTATGATCCCAACTCGAATGATGTGACACCTCCACATTGCATGAGTGCTTACCATCACTTTTAGTTTACTAGCCGAGGGTGGCCAAGTTAACTAGCCACCTCCAGCTTATTAAAACACCTCCTCTCGACATTTACACATTTTCGTTATTTACACATAAGGAGGAGATGAGAGTTTTCCATACATGTGCCTACCTCATGATCGAATTGATGCAAGGATTTGCATGCTGGAGTTGAAACTTATTATTGTCATCAAGGGAGTTAAATTGCTATGCTTCTTTCTTGGGTATTTCTTCATTGCTCCTCATGATATTTGATTGTTGTGGTTGTTGTGTGTGAAGGTACCTCGTTGATCTCCAAGTTGCTACTGTTGGTGGAGAGTCCTACTGGGTGTGATATGACTACTGCAGAGTGGCCTCATAAGTTTTAATTACCCCCCTACTGATGAGAAAAAACAAGATTATTCCTTTCTATGATGTGTGCACATGCTGCTACAAGAGGCGGTTCTCTTCCTGTAGCAGTCCTTTCCTTTTCCTCTGGGGTATTCAAGCTGCATGGGGGTGATGAGAAAGGATGAAAAGGTCTTGAGGAAAATGCTAGAACTTTGAGGGAGTGGTGTATATTTGTACAAATGAAGAGGATGTGCTCCGTCTGTTTCTCCAAAAAAAATTAACAAGGGTAAGACAAAGTGGAAGGATTTTAGTGAAAATTATTTTTTTTCATGAAATGGGATGGATGAGTGGTGGATGCATGGTGGACCATGGTGGGGGAACCTTATTAATCATTTTCAAGGTCATGTTGGGTTGTCCTTTTCTTCGCATCTCCCTCTTGTAGCTTTTCAAAACCCCCTTATAGCACTACAGGACCTTCTTGTAGCAATTACAGGTCCTTCCTGTAGCAATCCAAAGAGGGGGTGAAACTTGAATTTTGGGCTAATGGGATGGTGGAGAGGGGTGATCACATGAGTGTGGATGATGGATATGAAGTGGATGGATGGAGTGAAGAGAATCTTGAGAAATTTGGCCCTGTAGCCATGGAATCTGCCATTGTCTTTAATCCTGCAAAATGACAAAAAAATAGCAGACATGGTGTAGATCCATTTCTTGTGTTTTTTGTTTTGTTTTTTTTTTCTCTCTTTTTTTGGAGACACATAGGCTGCCTTAGAGGAGGTTTTCAACCTGTATGCCCGCCATAGGTGCCTCAAGAAATGTTTTCTCCTAGGGATATTTATTATTTTTTTGCTCTCATTTTTTTTTTCCTCTTGGACTGCCTCAAAGAGGTTTTCAACCCAAGAGTTGGCCTCATATGCCTCATAAAGGTTTTCATCCAGGTCTTTTATTTTATTTTTTTTATTTTTCCTTTTTTCCAAAAAAATATCTAGAAATATTGTGGACTGGAAGCTATGACACTTCCAATCACATTGACTTCTCTGCTGATTGTATTGATGAATTCTTCCTTAGACATAGGTTTTATGTATAATTTCAACCTATAGCCATTGACAAGCAAGGGAATTCCTTCGTCATCAATGGTCTTGATTTGAACAAATCCATTTTCATGGAATTTCTCTATCAGGTATGCGCCTAACCATATTGTCATCGGTTTTCCTTTGAAATCTTTGAACCAAGAATCATATAATAATGCCCAATCCCCTTCTTGAAAAACCTTGTCCTTGATATGCCTATCATGCTAGACATTCCTTTGCAATTGTATAACTTCAATGTGTAGGAGGGACTGCATTTTGAACTTATCCAAGCCATTCAATTAGAGCAACCTCTCTTACTGTGATTTGGTGACATCTAAGTCCAATTGGGTTTCCATTCTCAAAGTATTATACTCAATCTCAATAGAAAGCAGAGCTTTCTTTCCATAAACCAGATCATATGGAGTGAACCCAATAGTTGCCTTCCAAGTGGTGTTATAGGCTCAAGTGGCATTCACTAATATGTTTGCCCAATCTCCCCTGGTGTTACTCACAACCTTGGTGAGGATGCTCTCCAATGCCCTATTTTCAACCTCTACTTGCCCATTTGCCTGAGGGTGATAGGCAGTAGATGTTATGTGTTTGATATGATGTTGTCTTAAAATATTCTCGAACAAATGTGATGTGAATTGAGCTCCCTCATTGGTGACTATCTCCTTGGGGTACCCAAATTTGTAGAAGATATTTTCCCTTAAGAACTCAACCACTTTCTCCTCTGTTGTTGCCTTGATAACCTTTGTCTTAACCCACTTTGTCAAGTAATCAGTGCACACAACGATGTATGTTTTCTGCCCTAATGGTGGATCAATTGGCCTAATGAAATCCATGCCCCACTTGTCAAATGGCTCCAAGGCCTCCTGAAGTTGTAGGGGCATTTCATGCCAGGGTGTGGGTTTTCCCATCCTCTGACATTGATCACATCTACCGTATACCTTTTGCATCTTGGTGGATAGTGGGCCAATAATAGCCAGCTTCTAAAGCTTTGAAATTTGTTCTCTTGGCAAAAAAATGACCTCCATAGGGCTCATCATGACAGGTCGAGAGGTTGTCAAAAACTTCCTCTTCCCTAACACATCTCCTTAAGATCTGATCTGATCCCCACTTGAAGAGATTGCCCCCAATCAAAGTGAAAGGGGTGTTTTTCCTTACAATTATACTCTTCTCCCTAGATGACAGATTTGGGGGAAATTTTGCAGCAACTAGGTAGATGGCTATGTCAGCAAACCATGGAGAGGGCACTAAGATAGAAAATAGGTTCTCATCTAGAAGTTGATCATCGACGATCCCTTCATCACTTGCAGGTAAAGCAAGTCTAGACAAAAAATCCGCAACTACGTTTTCATTTACTGGCTTGTCAATGATAGTTAAATCAAATTGTTGTAACAATAGCAACCATCTAATGATTCTAGCATTCAAATCAGGCTTATTCATCAAATATTTAGTATTTGCATGGTCAGTATGCACAAAATTTTGGTATCTAGTGATGTAGTGTCTAAATTTGTTTAAGGAGTATACAACAACTAAGAGTTCTTTCTCAGTTATAGTGTAGTTCAGTTCATCCTTAGACTGATTTTTATTAATGGAATAAATGGCATAAGGTAACTTACCATCTATTTGTCCCAAGGATGTCCCCACAACTTTGTCAAATGAATAAACATGGATATGGAAAGGCATAGCCCAATTTGTTGAAAATAGCAACGAGAAATGCTAAAAATAGAAGTGTTAAAAATAGCACTGCTATAAATAGCAGTTTGGGTACCAGTGCTGGATTGAGCAATAGGGAATGAAAAATGGAAGTGAT